>JAVLUE010000282.1:0-169392 GCA_034190945.1 Octodonta nipae | reverse complement strand
TTTTGTCTCCTTGTAGATACCGACCTTAATAGAATCTTTAAACTAAAAGTTCACAAACTTATACTTGTATTTTTGTTGGAAAATTCCTAAATTCAAATAAATTAACGTAACTAAAAGAACATATGCTTATTGAATAAATATTAAATTCCAGGATCTTTATCTCTTCTGATATTTGCTAATGAAAAATAAGTTATTATTTTTGTAATCAATTTTCAATCAGATTTTAATTTAATCCTAGTTTTTTATTTGACTAATGAAAAGAATAAAGAACTAAATTGCATAATATATAAACCCTACTCATATTATAATTAAATAAATAACAAAGTATATAAGGACACTTCAAGCGGGGTTGGTGGTCGGAAAATAAAATACCAGTTCAACTAAATTTCGCATTTCTTCCATGATTCATAAATTACGAGGCCCGGGTAAGCTTTAACAATCAATTTGTTCATTTTTTCAGTTTGATGATTTATAAACTAATTGTTATATTTTGAATAATATTTTCCGACCTTAATCTAAATTGATTACATACAACAGGTAGTTGGTCGATCGTTAGGTAGTGCGTGCCTTGTTGCATTTTGTCAGGAAACAATCAATCAAACAAATGCGACATGGGTTTGTTGATCTCGGAGCTCGTATCGATAATAATTTACGAACAGAGTTTTGACAATGTTTTTTTGGCCTTGTTGTGATGAAAATGATACGAACATCTTAAAATCAAGGTTTTTCTATTGCTTGTGCCTCTTATGATTTAGTGGATGTGCAATTTCAAAGGAAGGGGTTGTTTGAACAGATTACAATCTGGAATTGAGAAAGTGATGGAACTTTTAGTACATAAGAGCTTTGAATAATACAGAGGTAAGCATTTTAATATTAATAATATATTCCATAAGGGAACACATATAAATTATGTAAGACATTTTTGGGTGGGTATGTGTCTGGATTCTCCCCAATGTCTAGTTTACTGCTCATATGAAACAAAACATTTGTGAGTTAGAGTAATTAAACAATTTAATAATTCAACTATAACTCTCATTTTAATTAAAGTAAGAAATCAAAAGTTAAAGCCCAGAGGAAGTTTATTTGTACATTAATTCTGCATGTTTTCTTAATTTTGAAAATTTGTATTCAGTTCTTTAATAATTGTATTCTTTTAAGAATTTTTTAAAAACTTTCTTTAATCTTTCACTTCTCCGGGAAAACATTTCACGAGCGGCCTCTTTTGACTTATTCCATAGAACAATTAAAGTTTAACTTCAAAATTTTTGGACAATAGCATTCACACATTGAACTAAAATAACTATTATTCCTTTGATCTTGTAATATGTAATAAATAGATGAGATAGGAAATAATTACAAATTTTGGTACAGATTTTAAATGCAGTTTTATTTATAGCAATGTGGAAAAATCCGAATGATTCATGTAGGTACATCATAACTTGTTGAAAATTTTGTGAGTAAGTAACTGAGTCATTCGGTGTGCAGTTTTATTTATAGAATTGTGGGAAAATCCAAATGATTGCATATCGTGTGCATCGTATGTGGTTGAAAATTTTACTCTCATGAGACAAAGTGTTTCTGAATGTGGTGTTTTCACAGTATGTTCTGTAATTTAGAAGAGGCAAACAAAATTAATTTTTCAAAAATATATTATTGATAAAATTATTGTGAGTTGTGGAGTGATTTCATAAAAAGATGCCAATAAAATAGCAAAAATGATTTGATATTTGTTGGTCCACTTATGAATTTTAGGGCATCAGAAAATTGCCATTTAACCGCTTTTGGTGTGTTTACATTTTCTGTTGATGCTTTGAAATTGACAACGAAGGTTATGTATTTTATCTTTTACTTCTTTAGCTGGAATTCCTAACTTGTTAGATATTTCATCCATAGCTGATTTCCTAAGATTTTGTTCTTATAATTTTCGAACTGTTCCACAAATTAAAACATGATTCTTATAGTCAATTAATTGCAGTATCATGGTTGCTATCTACTTCAAATTACATTCTTTTCTTTTTAAACATCCCTTTTCAGTAATTTCACTCATTATTGGGAAAAAACAAATTTTTATCTCAGGAAACAATAATGACGTGCAGCAGGTGAGATAAATGTCTCATGCAAGAAACTTGTTCACGCAACTAAACTCTCATGAGACATTGTTTCACGAGATTATCTCTTGTATATCACGAGTAGAGGATGGGGCACTTGGCGAAAAAAAACACGTGGTCTGCGAGGTCACTAACCTCAAGCTCGAACCTAGCAAGGGAGCTAACCTAAGGGGGTGGGCCTTCGGGGGTTGGTACACCTAACGGCAAGGGTGCTAACCTAACGGGAGGAGGCGTCAGGACTTCGAAGCGGTGGTTGGGAACGGGGGCGGGGCATTCGCTGGCCGGTGATCAGCCGGGTGCATTGGCCGTGGCAGGGAACACATACTGTATTAGTGGCGAAATACATCTTAAGAACATATTCAATGGGATGGACGATACGTATTTCGAACAACGAAATAAATTATCATATATGCGAGAGCGGCATAAACCAGGGCCACGAGGACGCCTAGTCCGGGCGTTAGATCTCTTAATATAGATAATTCGGCAATTTTAAGCAAAAAAAATGTTCCGAAAATGCATCGCAAATAATTAATAGGTTCCCATATATTTGGTAATTAGCATTTCATTACAAATAATAAAATAATTCAGATTCAATGAAGGTAATAACAAAAGATAAGCGAAACCGCAATAGAATGTTGGCGAACTGATAACCATGCGAAACTCGAGCACTGTTTGAAAGTGCAGTGGCTGGTTGATTGTAAACAAAATCGTTAATTATAAAAGTAGATGCGGTTTTCATTGAAGAGATAATGTAATTATAATAAATACGTAAATGAGGAATAATAATTGCGACTTGAATCGTTGGATTTTATATCCAGAGGCGGCCAATTCGGCAGGAATACCGTTGGAGAAATGGTTGGAGCCACTACAAATGCTAGAATTGGCACGTAAAAACGACTGGTAGAATGGTTGAAGCCACTACAAAAGCTAGAAATGGACCGTAAAAACGACTGGTAGAATGGTTGAAGCCACAACAAAAGCTAGAAATGGACCGTAGAAACGACTGGTACAGTAAAAATGGCTGCTATAATGGTTGGAGCCACTACAAAAGCTGTAAAATGGCCCGTAGAAACTTAGAAATCTCTGGTAGAAATGGTTGAAGTCGTAACAAAAGCTAGAAACGTCCCGTAGAAATGATTGGTACAGGAACTTTGCAAATGACTAAAAACGGTACAAATACTATAAATGGATAAATGGTTGGAGGCACTACAAAAGCTAGAAACGTTCCGTAGAAACGACTAGGATAGTAGAAATGGCTGGTTGAAGCCACTACAACAAACTATAAACGTCCTGTAGAAATGACTAGAAACTTAGAAATGGCTGGTTGAAGCCTCTACAAAAGCTACAAATGTCCCGTAGAAACGACTGGGAGAGCTGAAAAGGCTGGTAGAATTGTTGGTACCACTACAAAAGCTAGAAACGCCCCGTAAAAACGACCAACTACAAAAGCTAGAAACAGACCGTAGAAACTACAGGGACAGTAGAAATGGCTGCTACAATGATTAAAGCCACTACAAAAGCTGGAAATGGCCCGTAGAAACCACGAGAAACTTAGAAACGGCTGGTTGAAGCCACTACAAAAGCTAGAAACGCCCCGTAGAAACGACTAGTACAGTAGAAACGGCTGGTAAAATGGTTGAAGCCGTTACAAAAGGCCCGTAGAAACATAGAAATCGCTGTTGGAAATGGTTGAAGCCGTAACAAAAGCTAGAAATGGCCCGTAGAAACGACAGGAACCGTAGAAAACGCAGTAGGAAATGATTGGAGCCGCTACAAAAGCTAGAAACGACTCATAGAAATGACTGGGACAGTAAAAATGGCTGGTAGAATGGTTGAAGCCGTAACAAAAGCTAGAAATGTCCCGTAGAAACGACCGGTACAGTAGAAATGGCTGGTAGAATGGTTGAAGTCACTACAAAAGCTAGAAACGACTGGTACAGTAGAAACGGCTGGTAGAAATGGTTGAAGCCACTACAAAATCTAGAAACGTCCCGTAGAAACTTAGAAATCGCTGTTGGAAATGGTTTAAGCCGCTACAAAAGCTAGAAACGACTGGTAAAATGGTTGAAGCCGCTACAAAAGCTAGAAATGTCCCATAGAAACGTCTGGTAGAATGGTTGGAGCCACTACAAAAGCTGGAAATGGCCCGTAGAAACGACTGGTACAGTAGAAATAGCTGGTAGAAATGGTTGGTGCCTCTATAAAAGTTAGAAACGGCCCGTAAAAACAACTTGAACCATACAAACGACTGAAAATGTAGAAACGACTAGAACGTTCCATGGAAACGCAAGGAAATAAACATAAATACCTTGATGTTGATATATCTTATGCGGCTCTGAAATAAAATTGTAAATACAAGACACTGTTTTACTACCAAAAGTACTTCTGATTAGAAAATTATTATCTTTCTCTCTCTAGCTTCATTTATTAAAGAAAGAGATCGGAAATCTGATAAGAACGCCCTGTAAACAGGGCCTTCCGGTCATGACGTCATAAGCTGCACTCTCATTGGCTGACCACCTGTTAACCAACAGTTTGCTTATCTTATATGCTTATAAAGAACAGATATGTCCTGATTTCAAAGTTTCCAAAGCAGGATTCCGTTTCATATTTGAGGAGTGTCTTTATGCCGCTACAAAAGCTAGAAACGGCCCGTAGAAACGACTGGTAGAATAATGAAGACACTACAAATGCTAGAAACTGGTGCTACAAATAGTTCGAAACAAATCCGTTGCAAACAGTAGAGACCAGGAATGTTGGAAATGGGATAGTGGGAATAAATATATAACTTTTTTCTAAAGTCAGTACAAACAAATGTTTTACACAAAACGTATTCAGTGGTACATAAAACTTTTTTCTAGGTGTACAAAACTGTAACATCAATCGGTTATTAGTTACAAGTTTTCTAAGCCAGGGAACAAACTTTTTTCTAAGTGTACAAACTTTAACATCAATTATCAGATTGTGTGTGTGTAACTGTGATTAATAGAAAAAGAAAACAAAAAATCGATAGAAAACGTTATTGCTGTTTGTGGTTAGAATGAGCAAGAATAAAAGAAATGTTGGCATGGTAACACACATCAATACTATATTTTCAGTGCCTAGATATATTTTTCAGGATATGCGGATCAATGTCAATTAATAAAACAGTAAACCACTCATGCAAGTGGGGAAAATGTGATTGTATATCAAGACATTTATTGAATTATTCATGATACCGTAAAATGGGGTGAATAGCAACAGTTTTGAACTTCAAGTTTAAATATCAAAAGTACTATAAGAGATATTGAAATGAGATCTACCTCGGTTTATGAGTCTTCCCATCCTCTACAAGCCTGCAGCTTCATATTTTCTTTTTATGGCAAGGTAAAATTAGAAAAAATTGAAAACATGTTGTTTCTATACACCCCATCGAGCGGAGTCAATAGAAACAGGCATTGTTTTTCACGTCTGTTTCTATTTCAGAGGCAATAGAAACAGTAAGTATTGTTAAGGGATGGATAGAAACACAAACGAGTGGTAATCAGAGCAAAAAATTTAATTACAATATATCGTAACCGATACCCAAAAACAAAAAGAACAAAAGTGAGAATACAAAGTTTAGTCTAATAAATTATGAAGGCACTTAAGTCATCCCGAAAACAGATTTTGTCTTTCCAGCGAGAAGCAGACTTTGAGGTTTGAACAACTGGCATCAATTTTTTAATTACATCATCCTTGGAGAAAAATGATTCTTCATCAGTCAAGGAAAACATATTACTGCTGAGGGTTTTCTTGCAAAACAGTCCAACATAACCGTCATCTTGAAAGTCAGTGACTTTGGAGACATACATTCTAAATACATTTTTAGTTTTTCCATATACCTTCACGATTACAAAATCGTCAGGTTGGATTAATCTGTCAAGTTCTTTTGAAAGTTCGGCATTTGCAGAAGAATCGGATAATGTGAGATCTGAGTCACTGTCTTGCACAGAATAGTCCGAATCTTCTGGTGATGATTCTGAATCGAGTTTTTTATTTTTCTTTTTCCTGGCACTTACACTTTGTTTTCTGGTACCTGTGGAATTATCATTGTCAGTGCTTGTACCAGCAACAGATGTGCTAGGTCCAGCCTGATCTGGATCCGGTGGAAAATCTGCCACAGAAACACTTTTTCCTGGACCAACATCTACTTTCACTCGCTTTTTTCGAGCTGGAACTGTTTCTGTGTGTCTTAGAGCTGTTAATAGTTCCTTGAAGGAAGCATCAATAGCAGCAACAGGAGATAGTGCTGGTGTTGTGGCTCTTGAGGATTGGGGTGATTCAATAGACAAATCTGAGGAGGGTAGCATCTTTAGTACTTCCTTCCGATTTAGGGGCACAATACCACATTTTCTAAAGCCAGAAATTACATTTTCCGATTTGCATGATTCACACAGTTTCTTTAGCAAACTAGGAAACTTGCTCTTTTGAATGGTAGCTTCATTCTTGCCGGGTCCTTTATTCCAATCTAGAAGGATTGAACGCCATGCCATTTTGAAAGGCCGAAAGAATGACACGTCTAATGGTTGAGTGAGGTGCGTGGAGTTTGCTGGTAAAAATATAAAGTGGACATCATTTTCTGCACATTTTTTAATGAGATCCAAGGACAAGTGGCTAGATAAGTTGTCTCCAATCATGTACTTTTTGCCAGGTAAACGTCTAAGATAAGGAAGGGCTATGGTTTCAACATAATCAGAAAAACAAAAGTTGTCGAACCAACCACTTTTGGTCCTATTGTATCTGGACCCATCAGGGCCTCCTTCTCTCCAACTTTCATACAAGTGTAAAGATTTATAGACTACATATGGGGGTAAGAGGTGACCATCACCAGTAGCTGAAAACATGACAGAAATGAAGCATTTGGTTGAGTTCATCACCCTTTCTGGGTACTTACATCCACGCTTAGTTATTACTTTATGTTTTCCAGGATCATCAGAAAGGTTCGTTTCATCATAATTAATAATGTTTGATGAAGGAAAGTCTCTGAGCTCTGCTTCTAGTCTGTCAAAGTACTCATTGATCGTTTTTGGGGAGACACCTGCTCTGACCCGTTTAATGTTTTGGCATAACCTTTGTGACAAGTCAGCCTTATGTCTATTCAAAAAAGAATAGACAAAATCACGGCCAGGAAAGTTGTCTTTGAATTTTTTTATGGTTCTACCTTGGCGGTCAAGCGATTCTTTAACCAAAATTCGCAGAGTCCACGAATCAATTGGGTAGCCCCAGTCAGCACAAATAATAAGTCTACTCGCCAAAATTTTTTCCTCTTCTTCTGTTAAAGCGGTTTGCCCTCCTTTTTTCTTAATTTGATCACCTTTTTTCAAATGTCTGTAGAGGACACTATAATGGATGTCATATTTTGCCGCTGCGTTTCGAAGGCTAAGGCCATTAGTTATTTCTTCAACAGCTGCCTTAATAACCTCTGGATCTTGTACTTTGTTCGGTTTTAATCGTTTGTAACTCCTTGGCATGCTTAAAGAAAACGGTCACATTATAGCTTGTGCCAGCTAATATTCTTCAATTGGATAACTATTGGTTGTATATTATATATTTAATTGTCTTTCAGCTGTGACATTGGAAAATAAACACAAAATAAAAACTTTACGATTTGTGGGGTGAATAGAAACAGCAGAAAATAATGTGTTTCTATTCACCCCACAGATTCAAAATATGGATCGTAACCTAAAACAAAAATTGAAACAAAGAAATGGTTTTGTTTACACTGTGTTAAATAATGTGATATCTTTTACAGGTATACAAGGTATAAAAAATAGTACAATTCAAACATGTGAGGTGATGAGGTATGGTACTTAAATGTAAAGTTTGGAAAACGATGAAAATCGGCTGAAACAGAAGTTGCTTTGTCACACCACTGAATCTGAATCTCAGTATTGCCAACCACACAAAATCACATTTCCCTTAAATCTTACCTTATTTCCATCTCATAAAAAAAATATCCCTGTCTGCTTTACTTTAACCCCCTATTAGATAATGTTGAATTTTTCAGAAGTTTCGTTTCTATTCACCCCATTTTACGGTACGTCTCTTCTTGAAATCCATTCTAAATGTTTTACTAACGCGTTTTCTGGTTTCCAGTTCTTTAGATACAACATTTCGAGAGATCTGATCAAAACGTAATTCAACTTTCTCTGATAAACCGTCAATAATGTCCTGCATAGAATTTTTATTTAATGTCAAACTGTTTTCGTAGTTTAATGTGAACCCCTTAATCTTTGTTACTTCATTTTATGGTTTTATAATAATAACTTTTAGGACCTGTTGATAGCCATATACAAATATAATCATCAGTTCCTAGTTCGTCAGACCAATCGCCAAGTTTTGAACCTGTTGGTATTGTGTTAGAGCCATAGTCTATATATACGATTCCATCGGTATCGTAATATATTACAGCCTCTCCTAAACGATCCAACATGTCATATAGTCTAAGACGGGCATTTGAAGTAGTAAAAGAAGCGACAAAAATATTCGTGGAAGTAGAATCTTCGTAAAACAAGTCTTTGTATTTGTAAGTTACCTGAGCCATCTCATCTCCGAGGAATAAGCAGTTGGAGATCTCTATTTTATCGTTTAATAATATGTTATGCCATTCTTTTAAAGACGCCACATATGCCGTTTGAGACATGTTACGCCTTTGTCCAAATTTCCCCCACAAACTGTTTAAGCAGATTTTAGAAATTTGCCGCATACCTGGGTTAACTTTAATTTTGTCAATGTCCAAATCAATACCCAGCTGTTCTTTGATAGCCTCTGCGTAAGCTTTATTGGTTTCATAAGTATGAGGACTTGTTTGTAATTTAATTTTCATAAAATCATTTATGTAGCCTTTAAATAAATCAGTCGTTTGCTGCTTGAAATGCCACACCTCATCTATATTCAAAATTTTGTACCCCTTTTCCAAAGCCTTATTAATTTCCAGAGTTGTCCAGGTGCCTGTAAAACATCTTTCTTTGTCTCTATGGTTGCAAGTCGGTGTTTCATTTAACATACAAGTACGGCATAGTGCAAATGTTAGTTTGGTTGTTTTAACAGGTAAAACTGGATGGTATAACTTTCTTGGAGCTATCACCGTGCATTGTAATAGACCGAACCAAGCAGGATCGTATGCTTCAGGCTTAAATATTTTAATAGGGTGTCCTACGGGATAAGGATCAAAATATTGTACTGTAGGATACAAAGATACTACATTAATATAACGTATCTTACAATTTGTGATCTTTAATTTTGTAGTGGATATGCTAGAATGAAGAAGAAACTAAGATTTCAGTTTCTGATTGAAAAGTTTAACTGCTTATCAGGCTCTTTGTCAAGATCTCGACATTACAAACGTAATGTTGCAAGTGGTTAACAACAGACTAACCATATAATGCAGAAGAGTTTTAGTGCTCGGAGAATTGTTAAAATTATTTCAAGTCCACTGAGCTCGTCAAGATCTATTCCTCGTGGAAGCAAGAAAATTGTCCGTCAATAACAAAATTGTAATTTTTGAAATATACATTTAGCAATCTGTTTCAAATAATAATAAATACATGTTCTAAATACACATTTTATTTTAATTTACTAAATAGGTATAACAAAAATATATATTAAATTGATTTATTGAGACGTTTTTGTTCCTCCCTCATAATTTCGAACAACGCCTTCAGTTCTCTATAAAGGTTTGTTTCATCACCCGACGATTGATCCGGCTCGTGTTTGTGGTCCATTATTGTCGAAAAGTTCTTTGAATTTTCAAGTGTAAGTTGATCTTCTGAAATATAAATTACATTTTTATAAATATTTTAAATTAGTTTTTACATAAAAATAAATGTAACTTACGGTGACTGGGTGCATCTTTAATGATTTTTGCTCTTTTCGGTGGTGGTGGTTCAGTACTTTTATCCATGTTCATGTTTGAGTAATGCAGTAGTTTCTGTAATGGGTGTTTAAAATCTCCCGAATATATAACAGTACCCTCCTTTTGTCACATATATATAATTTAGTCGAATGATATATACAACTACATTAATTTCTACATCTAATTTTAGAAACAGGTCCTAAATACTAAAATCTCGTGAGATTTTAGTCTCGTGATATATTTATCTCAGATATGTTTTCACAAAACATGAGATATTTCTTTGAAACACTTAAAGTTATGCAACTTATGAAATTATACTCTCATGAGACTAAGTGTTTCTGAATGTGGTGTTTCCACAGTATATTCTGTAATTTAGAAGAGGCAAACGAAATTAATTTTTCAAAAATATATTATTGATAAATTTATTGTGAGTTGTGGAGTGATATGCCAACAAAAAATGATAGAAGAATATTTGTTGGTCCACTTATGGATTTTAGGGCATCAGAAAATTGCTATTTAACCGCTTTTGGTGTGTTTACGTTTTCTGTTTATGCTTTGAAATTGACAAGGAAGATCATGTATTTTATCTTTTACTTTTTTAGCTTGAATTCCTAACTTGTTAGATATTTCATTCATAGCAGATTTCCTAAGATTTTTGTTCTTATAATTTTCGGTCGAATAGTAAAAGTTAATTTTAAGATTATGAAAAATTATTTTACACAAATGATGTTTCAGTTTTTATTTTAAAATATGGATAAAAAAAAATTGTTGAATAAATTAATTCAAGATTTTATTTTATGGTAATAATAAAATATTTTGTGCTAAACTTGGCTTTAATGTAAATTTACAAGTATTGATTAACTTGAAACGTTGATGAATTATAATTAAGAAAAAATGGAGAAATAATTCAATGTAGATTTACATGTAATAATCAATGTACTAATTAATATTTAGGGGGAGGGGTATGAGAAAGAACTCAGCACTTCGTGTATATAAAGAAGGACTCGCTTCTAATTCTTCAAAGTATTACTTTACTATACACATAATCATGCAATCAATAAAAGATGATCGTGAAAAATGTCCCTATAATGCACATCATGTAGTAACAAAAGAACGTATTGGAAGACATATTTTTGAATGTGGAAAAAATTATCCGCATCTAAAAAGATGTCAATTCAATATGAGACATGTAATTCCGAAAGACAAACTGGAAGAACATCATCAAAATTGCCTGGAGAAAAGGGACGATGTATTGTATTTATTAAATCAAAGCAGATATCCCCTATCAAGAAACGAAGATGAACAACCAACAAGATACCCGATTTATAATATACACATACCAACAACAGAATCGTGGGATGATTGAAATATGTCCCTATAATGCACATCATGTGGTAACAAAAAATGTATTGGAAGACATATTTTAGAATGTGGAAAAAATTATCCGCATCTAAAAAGATGTCAATTCAATAAGAGACATGTAATTCCGGAAGACAAACTGGAAGAACATCATCAAAATTGCCCGGAGAAAAGGGACGATGTATTGTATTTATTAAATCAAAGCAGATATCCATTGTCAAGAAACGAAGATGAGCAACCAACAAGATACCCGATTTATAATATACACGTACCAACAACAGAATCGTGGGATGATTGAAATATGTATCAACAAAAAATATTGGAAGACATATTTTAGAATGTGGAAAAAATTATGCATCAAAAAAGATGAATATGTAATTAACTGGAAGAACATCATCAAAATTTGGAGAAAAGGGACGATGTATTGTATTTATTAAATCAAAGCAGATATCCATTATCAAGAAACGAAGATGAGCAACCAACAAGATACCCGATTTATAATATACACGTACCAACAACAGAATCGTGGGATGATTGAAATATGTCCCTATAATGCACATCATGTGGTAACAAAAAACTTATTGGAAGACATATTTTAGAATGTGGAAAAAATTATCCGCATCTAAAAAGATGTCAATTCAATACGAGACATGTAATTGTCCGGAAGACAAACTGGAAGAACATCATCAAAATTGCCGGAGAAAAGGGACGATGTATTGTATTTATTAAATCAAAGCAGATATCCATTGTCAAGAAACGAAGATGAGCAACCAACAAGATACCCGATTTATAATATACACCTACCAACAACAGAATCGTGGGATGATTGAAGAAGCAATTGAAATATGTTAACAAAAAACTCTGTATTATTTAAATATTGTATTTTCTTGTATATATTTATTTAAATTAACAAAAATAAAATATGTATTATAAGATATTTCGGTTTTTATTTATATAGTGTTTAAAGTTTTGCAATTTAAAAACGAAATCTAGTTCCAATAATTTAAACGTTTAAAAAATTATTTGCGAATCAACAAGCTTTTTCTAAGTTGGTTGTGTAAACATTCAATTCATGGGTTTTTAAAAGATAATAATAATCTCACCAAAAGATTTACAGACTAAAACATGAAACATAAAGCTTGATTAAAAATTCTAATTGAGATTCATATAAAAAATTTTGCTCTAAGTTTTGTAATTAAAATGAAGGAAAAGCAAACGACTAAAAAAATTGAAATCTATATTTTGATTCAAATATAAATTTTATAATTGATGAATGTAAATAAAATTTAAAATTGAATATTGTAGAAGATAGCTAGTTAATTTTAAGATTATGAAAAATTATTTTACAGAAATGATCTTTCAGTTTTTATTTTAAAATATGGATAAAAAAAAGTTGAATAAATTAATTCAAGATTTTATTTTATGGTAATTAAAGTTTTTGTGCTAAACTTAACTTAAATGTAAATTTACAAGTATTGATCGACTTGAAACGTTGATGAATTATAATTAAGAAAAAATACATAATAAAAATGGAGAAATAACTCAATGTAGATTTGCATGTAATAATCCATGTACTAATTAATATTTTTAGGGGGGGGGTATGAGAAAGAACTCAGCACTTTGTGTATATAAAGAAGGACGCGCTTCTAATTCTTCAAAGTATTACTTTACTATACACATAATCATGCAATCAATAAAAGATGATCGTGAAAAATGTCCCTATAATGCAGATCATGTGGTAACAAAAGAACGTATTGGAAGACATATTTTTGAATGTGGAAAAAATTATCCGCATCTAAAAAGATGTCAATTCAATATGAGACATGTAATTCCGAAAGACAAACTAGAAGAACATCATCAAAATTGCCCGGAGAAAAGGGACGATGTATTGTATTTATTAAATCAAAGCAGATATCCACTATCAAGAAACGAAGATGAGCAACAAACAAGATACCCGATTTACAATAGGCACATACCGACAACAGAATCGTGGGATGATTGTAATTACAATAGCTACGATCCCACGGAATTTATTGAAAATAAGCCCGTTTTGCGAAAATATGCAAATTTAACAAAAACCAAACGACGCGAATTCAGAAATATGGAAAGAATAAGATTTGCAAATTTGGACACGAAAAATAAACAAAAAGCTGCAATCAATAAAGAAAGTCAAGAAGACATTAATTATTTATTAAAAGAAATAGAAGATACGAGATTTCAGAATAGTGAATGGGTTTAATTTTGCTATGTTATAATAATTTTTATATTGTGTTTAAAAAAATAAATTAATTTAAAAAAAAATCTTTTATTTATATATTTAGTATACAAAAATGGAGTGTGTGAAAATTGCAAATATTCAAACGATAAACTGAGAAAGTGATTAACGACAATAAAAAAAGGAGGGAAGCAGATTAGCAAATTTAGACATTGGTAATTTTTATTAAAATTATATCTTTCTTCATTTTTTATTTTTTGTATACGTCAACTTTAAGTCTTCTAGTTGTTCCGTTTTGAAGATAAAACCATAAAAATAAAACTTGTATTTAAATGTCAATTACAAAATTTATAAGTAGAATTTAGTCATTTACATTTCTCGATTTGAATTACTTGTCTTTTAATTTATTATCAAAATAATATTTCTGTCTTGAGATTTTCCAGCATTAGTTTCCAATTCTCTTTTTTTTGAATAGCAAAACACAAACCACTACTAAATTAGAACACAAAACTTTTATCGCGAACATCGTTGAATATCTTGTTTAACAATGTTGTTTCGTTTTTACATGAATTTTACTAAAATTATTTCGAATATTTTTTGTGTCGTTTTATAAAAACAGAAATAAAATCTTGGTTATTTTATTTAAATTTCAAGTACATATTTATATAATTTAGTTTTACAAATTTTTAACTATTCCAACGACAGCAGAAACTTTATTGACAATATACCACCTCGTCAAATAAGTGAATAATTTTTTACCAATATGCCGATCATTATAATTTATACAAGTTAGTAATGCGGACTGAAGTTTAGTCTCGTCATTTATAAAGTGGGCTATAATGGCTATATAGTTTACATTTTTTCTGGAAGTCCAACCACCAACACTCGGCGACAATACATATACCCATACACACTCGTTTCTGTACTTTTACCATTACGTCTTTATAAACTTTTGTTAATAAATGTCTTAACGTTTTTTTTGGTGGAAGTTGGTAGCCGGGGTAATGAGATACCAGTTCAATCAATTTTTGCATTTCTTTTTCTTCCACTATTCGTAAATCATGATGCCCTTTAGCAGGCATTTTGACAACTTGTCTATCAATTTGTTCATTTTTTCCAGTTGGTGATGGTCTACAGACATATTGAGATTCTGTTTTGTTTAGCCTTGTAGAAATAACATTTTTCGGCTCTGGCGTGGATTGATTACATACAACCGGTGGTTGGTCATTATTTAATGGCATGTGTTATTTCCATATGCCCAGTTGAGCTTGTCGCAAAACTTGTTAATGCTAACCAGATATCATCACACTTGTCCATTTCTTCCGAGAAATCTACCCACAGAGAACTGCGTTTTCGCTTTAATGACACATCAACTAAAACAAACCACGTTAGTTAAACAACTATAATAAAAACGTAATAACTTTAGATGTAAAAGTATTTGTCCTTGCTCATATACGTTTGTGAATTTACTGTCATGACACCCCTCCTAATTTTAGATACATATATAACGACTCCTAAGCTAAATCTGAACATAAAGTTTTTTTATATGCCACACTCATTTTCTTTAAAATGGAGAAACAAATTTTATATAAAGAATATTTATTATTGGGCATGAATATGTTAAAAATTGTCGAGTTGAATTATATGGAGCCAGCAAAAGACCTTGTTATTAAAGAGGAATCAAAAATTATACAAACAGCTTTAAACTTTCCCGAATACAAAGGAGTACACGCAAAACTAAAATATAATTTACCAAGAAACTCGTCAAGAAAAATGATTATTTTTTTAAAACAATATAATTTAAATAAAAATAACGACATGAATGTATTTACATACAAACAAATATTTGAAGAACTCTTTAAATCAATTGTAGAAGATTACAAAATGTACTATTCGTTATTATTAAATCACGGCATTAATAATAAACATTTTGAAATAATATTCACAAATTGCAATCATAACAATATATATGATGTGGAGTATATTATTATGATTGCATTAAATTTCGAAAACTCCATGGCTGTTGGATTTTTAAATAAATGTGAATGTGATGATAGCTCAACATGTAGACTAATCGAAGAGGGCCAGTATTCGTATAAAAATGGTTTTGATTTGTTTAAATATTTACCCACCAAGAAAATGTATAATTTAACTCCACAACTTTTTTTCCCAAGGCAGTTACATTCGAGAAAAAATTTTTTTTCGTATAGCTGATTATTTTAATAACATATTTTTATTTATTTACAAAATGTTTTATTGTATAAAGAATTACTTAAAATAATATACATCGTAAGTCAATTTAAATTAATATACAGTAAGTAATTATGATTTTTTTACATTCGTATCTTCAATAATTTTTCAAAATCATTTCTTACTTTTATAATGAATATAATAAACGAAAAGACTACTGGCTTTTCATTGATTCTGTTGAAGGAACCGCTTTACGACTGTCTACATATTTGTCTACGGTTTTTTCAATTAACCGAAACAAGTCACAAACGTCTTCATATAAACTTATAGTTTCTTGGATCAACCGAATCGTGCCAGCATCTTTATCATTAGAACGAACAAATGCTTCAGTTGCATCAATTGCTTGACAGGTCTCTTTGTATAAACTTATGCTTTCTTCAATTAAAGGAATCAAATCTTCATCATTTTGAACATATTCCATGTCGTCTTCATCGGTGGAGTTCTCAGTTTCCATGGCGCTCTCATCTGAACTCCAAACGTTGTCAATCAAAGGGACCGCGTTGCAGATATTATCCTCGTACAAACGCATCGCTTCTTCGACTAGGAAAACTATACCATTGGCATCACTTTCACACATATTGTAAACTATTTTAACTGCTCCGAAAAATAAAAATTTAACTGAGAAATATATAAATTATAATTCTTTATATAAGATTTTTTGTTGATTATAATTCATCAATTTTCCAAGTTTAATGATACTTGTAGATTTACATCTAAATCACGTTTGGCATGTTGTTCTTGATTTAAATGTAAATTTACAAGTATTGATCAACTTGAAACATTGAAGAAATGACTCAATTTAGATTTACATATAATAATCAATGTACTAATTAATATTTTAAAGAGGTATAAGAAATAATCCAGCACTTCTGTATATAAAAAAGGACTCGCTTCTAATTTTGCAACTTAAAAGTTATCAAACGGCCTTAAATTATTTTTCATTTGAATTGTAGAAGCAGATACAATTCATACATCCTTCGTCATATTTAACCTTTATTTTGAAATATTAATACAGCAGATGAAATGGTTATTTCTTTATTAAAATTGGTTTGTCTGTATATTTTTCTTTATATTTTTGTATCTTTTCATATGCTTTTTCTAACAACAGAATAAATTGATTTTTGGTCCAAAGTTTTATAGTCGCTTCGGTAACAAAATTTTCAGCTAAAATTATAGCTATACATTTCTTTATAGTACTTTCATTGCAAAAATTACCCAGTTGCATCATGCACTGAGTTCTTAACAAGTTTAAATGCCGTTGATTTATATGTGTGTCATCGAAACAGAATGATTTGTATAATAAAAAGAGTACAATGGCTCCAAAGTCGAGTTCATCTAAAAGAAAAGGTTTTATTTGGTATTTTGCCATTAGAGATTGTTTCACAGAATCATTAATAAACGTTATCAAATCTTCAAACGATTTTAAAAATCCCTTTCGCTCATTTAAAATTACTGAATGCATTTGGTCATCAGTTAATTTGAAAGAATCGTCTTTTACTATTAACTTGTATATCGCTTTATTTTTCATGACATAGTGTCGAAGATCATCAGCAATTTCCAAGAAAAAATCATAATTTAGAATTTCATTGTAGACATTTGATACTTTGCAATCTTTACCTTGTAACAACCAATGTTGGACAAAACAACCTAAACGATTATGAGGAGCATCATGTAATTGTACATTAGACGATTGTTTGTTGTCGTCGTACGATACAAATATTTTTGCATTATTTAATATAAAAATTTGAATGAAAAGAATAATAAAGTTTTGATCTATTGAAAACATGGGTTTAAAAAAAAGTATATCGTCTAAAATAACCCAACATCTTTCTAGAGTAGATGCCAAATCTACTTCATTTTGAACGTTTTTTAAATTCTTATATATACAAGGAAATGAATATCTTTTTTTAAAATGATACATTAACATTTTATAAATTAAAATAGAATTGAATGTTTTTTGTAACATTTCTACACTTTGACCGAATGCCATCATAAAACATTTTAGAGAATTATTATCTTTTGTTGTGAGATCATGTAAAAGTGGTTTAATAAATGCATTCCAAAATATATACAATTTTTCTTCTATAATTTCTTTTGCTTCTATTAATGTTAAAGTATTATCCATAATTTCTAAATCATAAATTTTAAGTAAACAATCGATTAATTCTAATGTATTTCTTGCTTCATCTTGACTAAGAACAATTTGTACAACATCTTTGGTTCGATACAATTTACCCGAATTGGTAAAATAATAAAACGGTTGGACATGAAATTTTATTTTTTCTTTGGTGTCTGACATATTTATAAGCTCTCTTATAAATTACAAATCTCATATTTATTAATGTTACGTGTTGCGCCTTTGATCGATTGTGGTGTCATTATTTGTTTGGTGTGGTGTCTTCATTTGTTTGGCGTGGTGTCTTCTTACGCCCGGTGTGGTGTCATCATACGCTCGGTGTGGTGTCATTAGACACCTGGTGTGATGTTTTGATACGCCAGGTGTATACACCATACTTGACGCCGGTGTCGGTGTAGGAGGCAAGACGGGTCACAAAAAGCGATTATAACCCCCCAAAAGGTAAAATATCCTCATTTTTCGGTACATATTCTTACTTTTGGGGGGTTATGAGAGGTACATACGATCCCCTCATAACCGTTTAGTAACTTGTTTATGCACATGACACATCGCTTAAATACACCAAACGCCAGTCTGTTTACGATGTTACGCCGGACAAAATTTATTATTATCTATATATTCTATAACATGTAACATAAAGTTATTAAATATTTTATGACTAACTACAAAAATATATAACAGCCTACGAGAAAATTCTTTGTATTCAGAATCGATATCTGTTAAATTTAAAGATCGATCATATAATAATAAAAAATATTGTTCACAAAAAATTTTTGTGGTATATATAAATCTTTTAAAAAATATATCATTGTATGTAACAAAAATTTGCATAAAAGTATTATTGGTTAAATTTTGTATAGATTTTTTAAATTTGCACAATTGATTTGAACAACAATTCACCGAATTGGAGTGTTTATCAATTTCTTGGTTGTAAATATCTACACGCGATGTGATATTTTTATTAAAGTTGAGATGTTCATTTAAAATTATTAACAAAGAGCGTTTCAACATATTTTTTTCTGCCAAATTAACGGGGTATGTTAATACTTTTTGAGTGTCATCTGATGTGCCTGGGTCGAAGGTATTTAAAAATGGATCTGAGAAAATTAGACCTAAATATTCAAATTCCTCCATGGATAAATTTAATTTACATGGCATGTTTTGGCCATTTGCCATGTTAGCATTATCATTATTGTTATACGTAAAGATATATAAGAATGTTAGTATGATGTATAGGGGGAGGCAGCTACAAATACCATATAGAAATGCCGTCTTTAAATGTTTGTATTTCTTAATGCCAGTAGCCATCTTTTCATTAATGTATTCATATATATCTTCATTTTCGTTGTTTTCAATTGGTAGCGGTTGAATGGGCCTGTTAAATATCTCTTTGCTTTCAGCTCTAGATAATAATTTGTCAATTTCCTTGTTGACATTTTTCGAATTTGATGGTTCATTATCGTTTATGTTATTGGTTGTTGGGCGACTATCAATAATCGCTTGCTTACAATTTTCATACAGACCATCATGATCATTATTTACATTGATTATGGATATTCTGTTTAAAGAATTCATATCCGTATATGTGTCACCATTTTGCATAGTTTCATTTTTATATTTCACTGAAATTATTATTGGTTTCGGTGGGGGCAGTGCGTCATATTTTATGAAATACTCTTCATTTTGGGAAACGGAAGCTGTTGCTGCAGAACTCATAGTTGTGTTTTCACTGTTGTTTTAAGAAAAGCTGAAAAAAAATGTATTTGATAATACTAATAATAATGTTTCTTTTTATTACTATTATACTAAATGTATACAGAAAACGCGATGCTTTAGATTTTTATTCTTTAGTTTCTCATCAAAAAACAATTTTAATTGCTAAATATTGCAAATCTATATTATCTAAAACCCCTAATAAAAATTTTCTTTATTTTCCTTATATACCTGTCAATTCTCAATTAAAAACAGTTTATGTTTATAAAATAGTTTTTGGCAAAAATGATTTGTTTAAAATTGAATTTTTTAAATCTATACCCTTACCATTAGATACGGGTGGTAAATATAAATTTATATTCGATAAAGGAATCTTTAGTCAAACAAAAATATTGAAACAGATGCATAATTATAAAGTAGAACGTAGTTCAAACGAATTGAAGATAAAATATCAGGAAAATAACACATTTTCTAATATCACCATTAATTTAAATAAAAATTTTATGTGGAATGACGAAAATAAAACGAACGATACCGTTTGTGATGTATTAAAAAATGAAGTACAAACATTCCCCATTCCAACAAGTGGAATTATAGATAGTAGCAATATTAAAACTTTGGTACACGATGATGCAATGTTTTCCAAACTCAGACAGTTTTCTGGCTACGGAAATTGGGGTGAAAAATTTAATTTTAATGAATATGGTGAATGTCGAAATAAACAATTCTCTTTAAAACAGTGTCCATCAAATACCCTATATGCAGGAGATGGCAAATGTGCGGAATTGTTTGAACCACTAAAAACATGTTTGGAATTTCCACAAGCGATGTTAAAGCATTCTGAAGACAAAACAAAATATTTTAAATGTTTGAAACATTATCCATTTTATGAAGTAAAAAATTGTCCTCCTTTACACATTTTTCGTAAAAACAAATGCGAAATAATCAATTTATGTGAGAACATGTCAAACCAAAGGATCGCTATTCCTAAAAATATGCTAGAATTTTTTCCAACAGATAGTTTTATTGAATGTATTAAAGGGGAATCACTAGTACGACATTGTTCTGAAAAATTCCCATCGGGAAAATTGGCAGAATCAAGCGATCGATGTTGTGATCCAGAATGTATAAATAATTTTAATGAAGTATCTTTGATTAATATTTCAAATTCTGATAAACACTCACACATTCAACAATATCCCGGTGATGTGAAAATTTGCAAAGGTGGTATTTTAGTTTCGGAATATTTCCAACGGCCAGTTATTATTAAAGTTAGAGAAGCCGTTTCAAAAACAAAATTTCAAAAGTTAAATGTCCACAATTCATTAGAACTAGAAACGGCCGAAGCACAGATCGAGTACGATTTGCCAACATTTATTTATAATATTGATAAGCACCAAAAGGTTACTAAAAAAATATTAAAAACGTTTCGAGATGCCCCGGAATTATTTACAAACCGTGACATACCAGTGCAATTTATTGATGGAAGTAAACACAACAATGATGCGTACGTTTCTATAGATGATAATTTATATCGTTCTGTTGACGACAATTTAATTTGTCATGGAATCCACAGTAAAGAGGGGCGGGAGAATATATAAATAGATGCACTCGTATTTTATAATTATTATAACGATGACGAAACACACTTTTGAATTTATTGGTGCGAAAAATGTTAATTGTACAAACGTCCAAGATATCGCACTGACTTGCCAAGTAAATTTGTTGAAAAGTTTCGAAACGAAAGAAGTAGAAGTATTATCTCCTCAAATTAAGAGTGGTCCGTTATTACCGTCTGATTTGTTATGTACTTGTCATTCAACGAGTGCCTCTAATTGCGATTTGATTGAGAAATGCAAAATACCCACGTGCGACGGTTGGAATAGTTTAAACAATGAACAACAACAATTTGTACGTTTGATAAATGATGTAACAAAAAAATGTATTTCTGAAATAAATTCAGAACCACAAAATTCAATCAAACATAAACATTTAGAGGTGTATAAAGAGCAATCTTTTTTTCATTTATATAATCAAAACAATCAAACAGCGGTTATCTTCTTAAATGGTATGGGTGGTACGGGAAAAACGGAAGTATTAAAATATATTCAAAAACACTGTAACGGTCATTTTCATTTTATAAATTTAAAACACGTTCTTCTAGAAAACTTTTATAAAAATACTTGTAAAAAACATACGAATTACAATGGTACGTTTCCCCAACAAGAAAATAAATTATATTTGTCTACTATAGCTAGAGTATGTCAAGGAATATACATACGCGATAACGAAGATACGTCCTTCGGTGATTTCGCAAATGCTTTAAAAACCTATAGACAATGTTTGACAAACCGGCGGGTAGAAGACACATTTTATGTTTGCGTTATCGATGAATATTCTACGGTTTCACCAGCAACTTTTTTAATTATAGCAAAATCTATTAATGAAATATCTGACAAAACTATTTTTTTAATATCTGGTGATCGACACCAATGTAAACCTATAAATTTCAATAAACCTACAAATTGTAGCCACGATGATAACGCCGACATTCAAAGGGACGCGTTACCACAAAACATTGTTGATATCGCTAAAATATTATATGGAAAAGCTAATGTTTTTGAGTATACATTAACAAATCTTATAAGATCCGCCAATGATAGCAATCTACAAAGTTTAATTAAAACCATGTGGGAACATGCAGATCATTCACTAGAAGATAGGCAGCGTCTACTTCATTGTTTTATAAAAAATCATTGCATAGCTACAGACCACAAAATTGACATTTCAGATACTGTAGATAAATATACGACCGTTATTGACATTATAGAAAAAGAATCGATATTGCTAAATAACATATCTTGTAATATACCTTTCAAAATTATTACAATATCGAATAATACGTGCAATCTAATTAATACCAGGTTCGCGAATAGACTGTACGAGTCTTTATGCACTATATTTAATCCAATAATTTTAAAAAAATATATTGCTCATTATAAAGTAAAAACATCTAACCAACATTTAATTGTTGGTTTTACTTACAAAGTTACAAAAAATCTATTGCGAAAAGTTGGCGGTTCATACGAATTATTAAATGGCAGCATTATAACATTAAAAAAATTAGAATATAGTGGTACTTCTTTAGCTAGTGTAGTTGTAAAAAATGAGCTGACAAATACGGTGTATAGATTATTTCCTCAAGGAAGTAATTTAGATAATCGAATAAAAGACGAGGGAGGTAAAATAATTCCACATTGGGGTTTTCCGATTCAACTTAGTATTACAGAAAATGCATTTCAGAGCCAGGGAATGACAATAACATGTAATGTGTATTTAGATTGCGATCAGGCAACAAACGAATATCTGTATGTAATGTTTTCAAGATTTGAAAATTTGTCACAATTAAAATCTGTAATAAATTTATAAAACACCTTGGTTTATGTATATATAAGTAATTTTAAAACAAAATCTTAACATGTCACGGGGATACGGGAACGTTAATTTTCTTTGTTTAAGTGAAAAATGGAAAGAATTTATTAAATGCAATGCAAAAAATGAAAATGACGTATTGCCATTGTGTACATATATCAGACAACTGGAAGCTGCTGGTCGTACCGATCCCCGGTCGTGGATATTAAACGAAAAACAATTGGATAAAATTCGCCAGTGTTATCAGTTTACGATACCAGAACCGGGTACAAATTTTGGAATTATCATGTGTAAAAATTTTTTACAACCACGACAGCAAGATAATTTTGACATTAAAAAACCCAAATCTATTGTTGAAAAGGGAAATGATATTAGTATGCAATTTTATTCAAGTGAAAATTGGGCCAACGATATTGATCGGTACATGTCAACCTCAAAATATGAAATGCTTTTATCTATAAAAAACACATCTATAATATATATGTCTTTTGTAATGACGACACAACATATTAGAACAGTGGATGATTTTAAAAACTCAATATTAAATAAAATATTACCTTATAGTATGTCTGTTAAGTTGACGGAAATAAATAACACCCTGGAAAATTCTGAAAATGAAGTTTATTTTGTGGTGTACGTTCAAAAAAAAAATGAAGATACGGTGTGGCAAAAATTGTATGAGTTAACTGAAGAACATTGTATTAATTTAATATTTACCAGCAATAGGGCATTATTCAGTGACAGAGATCTGAATATTATGAATTCAATAACTTTTCTCTATTGTTTTATTACGGATCGTTATAAACCCGAGAAAGAAAACGATAATGATGATATATGTAATTATATGGCAATTTTAATTTCAACAATGAGCTATGAAATTGGGGGCAAATCTTTGAAAAGGAACGGTCTATCCAAGTGTGGCACTGGACCGCTGGCATTTGTTATTTCTGAGGCGGGTATAATGGAAACGGCAAAATTAAATGGAACTTTAGAATACCCAGATAACCATACAAATAAAAATGAATGTAAACAGTACCAAATTAACAGTGCATTTGAAAGAATTTTTTTAAATTTGCCTATAAGAAATGGCATTTTAGTTCCAAATTATAAAATTATAGATACAAATATTTATTATAATAAAAAAATTGAGAAATAAATAAATTTACACTCAGTTTTTGTTGTATTACTGTATTCATGTAGAAATAAATTTAAAACATTTATTTATCCGACTCTCGGTACATATTTTGAATACAATCTAAAATATCATCTTTCTTCTTATTTAAAATATTTTCTTCAGATAAAATAGTTTTGTGGTTATCATCAAAAATATCATATTCTTGATTAGAATTTTGTTGTTTCGTACTCGGTACAGTATCGTCATCTTCTTGATGTACTTGAGCAATAACTTCAAAAACATTGGATTCATTTAATAAATTATCTCTTGATTGACTAAAATTTTCGTTGATGATTTCGTCTCTGTTATTTATATCAAAGTTAAAAATTTCATATTCTTGATCTAAATTCTCTGAAAAACTTTCTTCAAAGTCAATAACATTGTCATCTTTTTGATGTATTTCCATAGAATCTTTAGAAACATTCGCTTCGTCGATATTTTCGAAATTTTGTATTAAATTATTTTTAGTTTGGTTGAAATCGGTGTTGTTTAATATGATTGCATCACATGAAGGATTCGGAGATATGGAAAAAGTGTCAAAGTTAAAATTATTATATTTTTCATTTGGATTTTCAGAAACCTCAATATGTTCATTATTATATTGGTATGTTTCGTCAGTAACTTCAAAAATATTTGTTTTATGTAAATTCTCGAAAGTATCTGTTGTGGGTATGCATTTTTTATCAAACAATTTTGTTGTGTTACTTATGATCGTGTCACGAGATGAATTTGAAGACGTCGAAGAATTATCATCATCGAATATGTCATTTTCTTGAATTACAGACTGTAGTTTATTTTTCCAGTTATTATTATTTAAATGTTTACTTAGAAAATTTGAAATAATTTTCTTTTGTTCTGAATCACCCACTAAATTATCTGTAAAAGATTGTGTAACAAATGATTCCAAATTTTTCATGAAATAATCTAAAAAGGACAATACTATGTATCTTGTCACATTTTCTAAACTGTGTATGAATATCGAATTATTGGGATTTCGCTGTTTATTTCCGTTTGTAAATTCGAATAATGTTGTTAGAAAACTTGAATCGTTTACTCCATCTATACATTTTGATCTGTTATTTCGAGATTTACATATAAACATTGAGATGTCTTTCTCTGTAATTTGTGTCAATCGATATTTGATACTATGTGATATATCTTTCAGAAAACAACTGGTATTTTTGGGTGTAATAATAGTTTCAAGTATACGAGATGCCAAAGTTTGCCATAATAATTGTTCTGTTGAATATTTTTCGATATCAAAACACAATAAACTTAAATCTTTTATATCGTTATAAGATGCTTGTTGAATTGCGTCTATCAATGCTACTTTTAACCCGTCTGGAACAAATTTACTACTCAACGCATTTTTTTGATCCGAATAGTTTACATAAGAATTGAATATTTTAAGTAAAGACGCCGAATACGCATCTTCTGCAGTACGATTTTGTGATAACCTGTCATTCACCGAGTCAAATTTTGCACTGTTCTTCTGTTTCATTGTTCTTATTATGAATATGAATCCCGAGATAAAATACTGGTTTATCGGACCCAGTGTACATAAATCAATAAATATGGGTGGTTCTCCCGAATGGAAATTACTTTGGGAGAATATATTACGAGTATATAATGAGTGTGTTTTTATTAAAAATAACAAAGTCGAATTCTATTGGAAGTTATCCATATGCTTGGGCGAAATTTTATTCTTTTTAAAAATAAATTATACAAATCTAGAAAAAAAAATTCTACTTCAATTTGAAAATATTCCTAATGAAAATATTAAAATATTGGAAATAATTGAAAATTCTTTAAACTACAATTTAAATCAATTATTAAAAACATTTATACATTTATCATTTGAAACGGCCCAAAATATTAGAAACGTTCAAACTCGCACTCAATTTAATGAAAATCTGATTGATGTAAAATTAGATGGAATAACGAAATTATATAAAAAAAAATTTAATGAAATTTATGCTTTAATGGAAACGCACTCGACTGATACCATAAAACAAAAGACGGAACAATTAAAAATCACTCTCAAAAAAGAAATGAAATCTTTTTTTAATGAAATGTATGAATCGTTAGATGGAACGCATAATACAATTTTCATTTTTGAAGAACTGTTGCCAGATGATATTATTCAATCCTGGAACAACGTCGGTCCAATCTTTTGGTTGTGGTTTCATCTTACAGCTGGAAAATTGGAAAATGGCTCGTCTCAAAGTGAATCTTTAAAAGAGTTTTTCAATTTTATTGACATTTTTATTTCGTGTGGAATATGCAAACAACATTTTGATGTTTTACGCAGATCTGAAAATTATCAAAGATGGAAACAAGATTTGCCAACTGATTTATTTATAATTAAAATTCATCAAATCGTAAGAGAAAATCATTTTAGAAATAACGAAGGTCGAGAAAAATATATTGACCCAGATATAATTAAACAGACTAATTTTATATATAATTTAAGACAGGAATACAAAACTTGGTAAATAGAAACTAGCATTGTTTTTATAATGTCTTTTAGACAAGTAACACAAAGACAGATTAATACCTCAGCTAATTTTGATTCGTTTCGAGCAGACGATATAGATGTTAACGAGACAAATAATTCGCAATCAACGCCAGACTTTTCATTTTGGGACAGTCAGAATAATTTTCAGGTTGGAAGACTTTTGAAAAAAATGCAACGCAATTTAGATATTAATGAAGTTAAGCACGAGTTGAAATCGAACGAGCACACCATATGTTTATATCGTTTTGCATCCAATTATGGTGGTGTTAAATGTAGAGGAGTAGTAATTTCTGGAATATGTTTATTTCATTGGCAAAATTTGGGAATTATATTTTTAGAAATATCATGTAGGGTAATTGACAATGTCGAAAGTGGTTCCTCGCGATGCATTTCGGGAAAATTAACACCGGTTTTTATGAATACTCACCCTAAAGGATATACCACGATAGCACCGATTATTAGATCAATACGTTATTCCGATTGGATAAAAGACAAAGATAACTTGGTGAGTGTATTAAGTGCTTGTTATACTTCGGCTTTAAACACGGACGAGTCTAATGCGATGGCCAAGGGTTTGTTGACTTTACTTTTTGGTAATAGTACAGATATTATTACCATTCGTAACTTTTGGGTAAACAAAATGAAAATATTAACTCAAATGTTAAACTCTGAGAACGTATACCAATTACTAGTACAAAACAGCACCGAAGACAACGACTCTACGAAAATAATTTATCCTGATGATTTAACAATATTCGACATGCCAATGTTGTTAACAATTGATGCTTCGACCATTATTAGTGGAGAACGTAACACAAATTATGCGAATCCGGGCAATATTACCATGGTTCAAGTAATCGGTGAAAAAACAATAGGGGCATTTTCGCTAGTAGGTCCCATTTGTTATGCACCGGATATAAAGAGTAGCAGTAGTACATCGAGTGTTAAAACAGCCATCGTTCAACAACATTTATTTGAAATTCCAAAAATATTAGGAGCAACGTCAAATCCACGGTCTGCGATACTTCCAATGACTTTGTCTGATAATGAATTGTATATATTAAATATATCCAATTCTAAACAATTTTCCAGCGATTATTGGGATTATATGGGAGATGGATCTTCAATACAGTTGTTGTCGGAAATATCAAAAAAGAACAACCCCACAAGTGATCCCGCCTTAGAAGCTGATGAAGAAGAAACCAATGTGCCAGTATTTGTACGAGATCTAATAAGTTGAACAACACAATAAGAAACTTATAAAACATGACAGATTTATTAGCCAAAATAGATAAACGCCGTAAACGTTCTTTGGATTTTTTTGCCGATAAAAAAGCTGGAAAATATAAAAAGATTAATCAAATTGAAAAAAGTCCAAATGGCACTCGATCAAGTATGGACTTTAACACCGAACAACAATTTTACATCAATTTTATATTGTCTGATTTTTCCTTGGTACTGGGAAACCAATCAAACGAACCATTTCCATCTGCTTTTCAATTTTTAACAAGTATTAAACAAACATTTAAAAATTCAAATATAATTTTATTTACTCACAGCAAATCTGATATATTATTGGCTAAAAAATTTTTTGAACTAATCGATATGTTCATAGAATTAGATACTTCTGAAATAGTAATTCCCGCAGAGAGACCTCTAAGTTTCTTGAGAAAATATTTATTTAAACGAGCCGAGGCGTCTTCGCTGGCAGGGCTTAATATTTTGATAACGAAAAATATGAATTCTATTAATAACAGACAATACGATATCGTTAAAGACATTCGACGTTTTTATATATTTGACAAAAATGTTTTATTTAATGTTAACTATCATGAATTATTTAATGAAATACAATTATTGGTAAAAACATATATTTCTTGATTCAATTTTGTTTCATTTAATAAAAAATATAAGTATTTATTAAAAAAATTGTTATTAATGTACCTCTGCACACATTATACCTAAACACATGTAAAATATTTCATCAGCATTTGGATTTGATGTAATCATTATAAAAGCTTCCGGATATATCTGTCGGTAATAATCAACTATATTATTGTCATAATTATTTATACAGTGTTTAATGTACTCTTCTGTAATTTTTTCTTCGCCTGGTCTGTTTCTATGTCTAATGCGTTGCATTGCATCGTTACAAGTTGTACGTAAATAAATTACAATTTTCACAAATTTTGGTAATATTTTGTGCTCAATATCAAGTGGAGCAAATTTAATTTGTGCATTAAACTCTGTTATGGTTTTTTGGAAAATTAAACTGTCGACTACACATCTCTCTAAAATACAAAGGGTATTTGTGGTACATTGAACACTTTCACAAAATGTATTAGTCCGTATTGCTTCTGATTCACAGCTTTTAATAATTTTAGTCTGAAAATTTTGAATAATCTCACATTTTTCCTCAGAAATGTTTCTTTCATGTATCAGGGTGTAAAACGTATTTAATTGATTTGTTATATCATCGTCTTGTAGAAAACTCTCTACGAAATGCTGAAGCAAAAAAGACGGTTTCACTAATTTAAATCGTTCTACTAGAGAATTGATGAGGGTAGTTTTTCCTACACCGATAGAACCCGTAATAATTATCTGCGACATTTTATAATTTTAAATAACGTAAAAAAAGTTTTAACCTCTACACAATGAATGGTTAATAAGAATAAAGAAATTTACTTAAACATTTCTATTTATATATAGTGAATCAATAAAGGAATGCAAAGTGAGAATAATAACAGCTATAGGTTTTTTGAATATTCACTTTTTAACGAATTATTTTTACTTTTAACAAAAATGTGTATTACTCCAATACAGACTTATCATTCACATTTAATATGGCATGGAATCGATATATGTGCAGAAATATTCAACAGAAAAATGGATGAAAAAATTGACGAACATAACATACAGTTTAGACAATCTAGACAAACGTTGTTTGCTTGGATTGCTTTTATTATTGATAAAATCAATTCCAGTGATTATGAATTTGTTCCTGGTTTGTGTGATTTACGTTGCTATAAATTTAGCGATATTACCGTGGACAATGATTTATTCGACAGCAGTTCAATCGGTCCTCAATTTCCACCCCCTACGCGTTTACGTTTACAACAAAAATCTACCATTAAAAATCAAATGGCTACAGAATTATTGAAACCAATACCCGTTATTCCATATGAGAAATTGGACAAAAAACCATTCAAGGTGGGAAAATTAACTGCCGAAAACGTAACATTAGAAGAGAGGAGAAAAAGTTTTAATATTTATAAAGAATTTAAATACGTAAAAATTTTTTTAGAATTATTAATAAGCGAAAAAAGATTTTCTCCTTACAAAGAAGCTCTTGAAATTTGCAAAAATATACTAGATTATCGATATAATTCGGCACTTCCGTTTACTCAAATTAACGAACTTATAATTAATATGCTGACGGAAGCTTCAAAATTAATTACGCAATTTGTAACATTAAAATTCATTAATAAAGAAAACCCTACAAATGAAACAGATTTTATTTCTCATACAAAACCAACAAACTTATTGTAATAAGTCATGGATAATATTGGCCTAACACCCAAAGATATCGAAAGCACCCGGCTTTATGCTAATTACAGAGTCATTTTAAATCTGCGAAATGAATGTATGAAAAAAGCACCCCACATTTTCTCTCATACAATATTAAATATCGAAGCAGCCGTGAACGGCGTAGATTATATTTATGAAAATTCCTTCATAGAAAATGCTCTCAAAACACAGTGGATATTTGACGAAATTGGATGTACTACAACATCATGTTTTCCTACATACCCTTTAAGCAAATCTTGTACGGCAAACAGTCTTCCATTTAGTTTTGGTCTGCCCAACGGCGATCGATTTAATACATGTCAGCCCGCTTGTTTTAATTCCAAAATAAACCACTCTAATATTTCAAAAAATCAAGACGGGCCCATATGGCAACCAAACAATGATCATGCGTTACCACCCCAGTTGATTTGGTTCGAAGATGCATGTCTGCTGGAAAATTATGCACTTACTTCGTTTTTTGTAGATCCTTCAAAACATTATTTCAACAACAAAGATTCCGACAAGGATAACGTCTCTTCAGATGCTACAAGTTTTGATATTTATATTACAAAAATTGGTTTCGAAGGAAATCCAGTAACCAGTGCTCGTATAAATCCAGCTTACTGTAAATCATTTTATATGGACTTAATTAAAGACGAAAGTAAAACTAGTGAATCGGATGATAAATCATGTGGTTATGATGGAGCCACCTACTATTTACAACTATTTATCGGTTCATCTTTGATAAAAATTCTTAAATTTACAGCATTGGCATTTGAAAATGCAGTAAATCTTTTCGAAGAACAACTGTGCACCTTCTACCAAAACAAAGAACAACTTCCAGTGTTCATGCAACATTTTCCAAGTACACGAGAATTTTTAAAATCTCTTAAAAGTTGGAAGAATAATATTAATTTTAATAAAAAGCTAGTACCTGAAGATATAACATTATACGATTTGGGATTTGAAAATAATCATTTAATAGACCGGCTAATTTGGACAGACAAATTTGCGCACATTACTGACGGAAGAAATGATAAATACGGTGGACGATTAATCGAAAAAGAACGACAAATACCAAAAAATATAAAGGATATAACAAAAGAACATACAATTGAGGACCAAACAATTTCTCAAAAAATTGTAAATGATGTATTCATTCCCGCAAGTAAACGAATTACCCGAGAAGCACTTTACGAAAATAATAAGGATAGTCCCCAACTATCAAATAATAAGTTGGCAGACATTCTTCAAAAAATCATTTTTGATATGGGTAGTGTGTTTAGCAAAGAACGTTTCAAAGATACGACTATTCAGTTTTCTTTTGATGCCGGAGACATGATTTTAAAATATTATTTGAACAAATTAGGCCCACAAACAATTGAAATGTTTTTAAAATCTGAGTTATGGTCATCTATTAAAATTATGTCAAACAAATTATTTTGTGCTGTGGCATCGCATGCAATTATTAACGTCATAGTTGAGAGCGTAGCTCTTCAACTTGGAAAAGTTGCCGTAGCACTAGCCGGGGTGGCGGTGTCGACATTAAGTATTATCGGCTGGATAATGTTGATCGGACCACTTATTGATATATTGTTTGCTTTTGTATGGGATCCTTTCCAATTTAATCAACCCACACTTTCCGATTTGATATTGCGAAAAATCAGCGAATCTAATTTAATAGATAGACAAATATCTTTTGGGAGTAGACGTATAGAAATGACCCCGTATATGTTTTGGCATTTGCACGTTACCGATAACAACCATGAACAAAAAACGAATGAAACACTCTGTGTACTGAAACATACGTTAATATATATGTCCCAGAGAAGCATATCTTCAGATGGAAGTCTAATTGATTGGAACGTAGAAAATGATTATGAAACTGTTGATCGAGCAACGCAACAAACAAACATAGAAACAGCATTTAGACAATTAATTGTTAAAAGTGTGTTGGTAACACATGAAAGCAGTCCCGCCTACGAAAACGAAATAAAAATACGAGCAAAAAAAACTCGACAAATATTAAACCTTTCATTGGTGGGGATAATACCAACAATATATATAACTTATAAAGCGAATAGCATATTATGTTTATTGTTCGTTTTTCTCGTATTTATTAATGTAATTGTAGTTGAAATTTATATTTTGCTATTTACTAAATGTTATGGCAAAAGAAGAAAAACAAAAATTACTCTTGACAAAATTTAACGGTGAAAAATGGACTAGTTATGTATTGAAAGATTCAATAACGATTGCTATAGATTCCAAAATTATTGAAGATATGAAAAAAAAAATTAAATCGGAAACAAACGTAATTTTCTATGATCAAGAAATTTGTATTCCACGATTTAGCTTTCGGAATAGAAATACAATAAATATTTATTTATTTTGTGCAAATCCTGGCGAAATGTGTTTAGATACCATAAATGCTTATCAAAACCAGATGTCTTCTTCATTATTTTATGATGTTAAAATAACAATTTTACCTCTTCCATCGGTGATTACTACAAAATATCAAAATGCTTCAACAATAAAAACTTTTAACGATTTAAACTGTGTCAACGATTCTTATTTCGTTATTGTAGAAGATTTATTACAAAGTATTGAAATTATTACTTTGATAGCGGAATTATTGATCTAATTTATAATAAAGTGCTAAAATTTATGTAAAAGTTTTATTTTTTTAAAAAAATTTGTTTAGCAAAAGATGACAAACCATTTGAAATATAAATTTTTAAATTTAAACATGCAGACGTATTTGTATTGAATTTATTTATTCCACATGGCATTAGAAAATGATTTACATCTATAGATGTGTTATCAAATGCTTTCCTACATTCAATTCCAACATTCATATAATTTTCTTTTTCATTCCAGTCGTTTAGACACGGTGAACATCGTCTCTTTAAATTTATCACGGGAACGCCGTCGATGTATTGTTGTAAAAACGTTCCTCGATTATTAATATCCACGTTTGTAGTGTGAAATTCTGTCAAACAAGTGCACGTACCTGTTTGAAAATTTGGTGAGATTAAATCTGATGCATTATAAATTAAAGACGCACAAGCATTTCTAATTCGATCAAAACGAGAAAACTCAGATTCGATAAGTTTATTTTTCATAAAATCAAAAACGGTAGCCTTTCTGGCATTCTCTGTATATAACTTTGTAGTAAAATCTTGTTCGGTATCCGTACACTGAAAGCGATACAAATTTGGTCCGGGTATACCGTACAGAAATTCAGAAGTAACTGTTTCGTTGTCGGGATCCGAAGACATTGCCAGCGTAAACGGTATACGTCCATTGTAATATGTACCCGTCAAATTATCTTTAATGAAACCATTACATCCTATAATTTGACAACCATCTTCTCCTCCAAACAATTTACCTTTCGGTAAACATTTCCAATCTCTGATAGTTTTTACCAATCTCGATGTGTAGGTATTGCATTTTACTGCAGGTTTTGGTAAACAGTAGCCTCCTCTGTTCGAGGAAAACTTATGATTTATAATCAAGGTATCAGTTTCGATAAATTTATACTGGAAATCTGTTGATTTACATTTCAAAGAACAGTCAACGGGAATGTCATTCGGGCCTAAATATATCCCGTTTGATGTACATCGTTTGCTATTCCCAACACCAATATATTTTGTTTTTACGGTGGCTTCAGGAATACGTTCTATGCCATAAAAATCTTTAATGTTGATTGCTGGAGAATTTTGTTGTACATTATTATTTAAAATTGCTGATGAAATGCTATAAATTGGTTTAAGTAATATTTTAAGTAAATATATTAGTAACACGATCCACGTTAAAATAACAAGATTGAACATTACAATTTTAAATATGTCATAGTATTTTGCCAAGCACAAAACAAAAGTAGAATCAATTCAACAATCATCCAAAAGAATCCACTCGTTGAAAAAAAGCTATAATTACAGTACAATATAAATATTAGCACAATTAGAGAAATTAAAGATGTATAATACGAGTAATGATTGGAATTTTCAATCACGTGTTCTCTTAAAGAATCATAAAATGACCGAACGGAGAAATGTTTAGATTCTTTTTCTCTAGTAGTTTTGATTTTGTTTTCGGAATCCATAGTTTTATCTAGTTTTACTCTTATAAGATAATATGCCACACCGAAAAAAGAAACCACAACCAACCACAATACCAATAGATTTTCACTACGTTGTTGAAAATCAATCGCATCCCGTATCGTATAGTCAATCAAAAATTGACGTTAAAAATGATTATTTGTCTTTATTGAATTCTCATTTTCCCTTTCAGTCAAATACACCAACCGTAAGTGATATTACAAGTAGTTTCAAATTGAAAAGTATAGATGATGATAGGAATATATTTTCAATTACACAAAAAAACACAAAAGTGGGCCGTGGTTCTCGCCCAAAACGTAGACAATCAATATCGACTAAATCGGCTATCGCACTTGCGGGTTCGGCGAGAAAACGAAGTCGTTCTAAATCGAAAACACGACGTAAACCAATTACAGAAACTACAAAAAAAACTTCCAAGAAACGAAAAAAATCTAAAACTCGAAATGCAAAACCAGTAATAATTAATGGTAAATTAGCCATCGAAGGACCTACTCGTCCTTCAACGATGAATAAAAAGTATAACGTAAATAGATTTATGAAAGACCGAATACCAAAATCACTTGATTTTTAATTTTTTTATCTAAGAAAGAACAAACATGGATCTCGAATCTTTAAATGAGCAAACGATAGATGATATTTTGAATTCTTCAAGCCGTCGTAATTCAAGAAACGACCAAACAGCCTCGGGATACGTATCTCGATTCCGACCCGATGTCGATGATGACGACATTTCAATACATCTTTCCGATTTCAATACTAATGATTTGGCAGAACAAAGCATTTTAGCATTGGAATCGGAATTACCAGACGACATTTTACTTGATCTCGGAATTGGTGGTAATATGGCTAATGCATTTGTTGACAATCGTCGAGACATGCCGTTGTTAAATACCACCGATACGAGAACAAATAGTAATCGACGACATATGCCATTATTAAATTCACCCAATAGTAGTACCTCAAATTATGGCAGTTTAGAAGAAACAAATCGAGATATGCCATTGTTAAATGCTACCGATACCAGAACAAATGTATCTGATAATGATCGAAGATATATGCCATTATTAAATTCAACCGATAGTAGTATTTCAAATTATGGCAGTTTGGAAGAACCAAATAATACAAGAGTACCCAATATTAATGCCGGTAATGTAATTAATGCACCTATTGGAAATCGACGACGCTTGTCGTTGTTAACTTCAACTGATAGTAGTCATTCAAATTATGGCAATTTGGAAGAAACAAATAATACAAGAGTACCCAATACTAATGCCGATAATGTAATAAATGCACGAATTCGGCGACGTGTGTCATCGTCAAGTTCAACCGATAGTAGTAACGGGGATAGTTCAGAAGACACAAATATTACAAGAATACCCAATATTAATGCAACAACTGCTAACAATTTTTCAGAAACGACAACACGTCAAGAAGTTCTCGAATCCAATAATGATTTGTCTGAAAATGAAGAAGCAATCGATTCCGATGATTATGACATTGAAAGACATAAAATTAATGTACGAAGACCACCTACAAAAGGTGGCTACGGCAACAAAAAAATGAAAAGATCTAAAAATTCAATAGGTTTAAATAAAGACCAACAAGTCACAAAGGGATTATGCGCCGACCGTCGTGGTCGAGTTAGCATATGTAAAAACATGTTTAATCTTTACAATTTTAAAGATGTTAGCGAAACAAATTATTTATCAGCAACACATATTTGTTGTTTTGAAATTACTATTGCTATGTTAAATGAATCGACGTTATCGAGTGTAGAAAATTACGTTAGTGCTTCCATTTATTATATTTTAGAGGGCAAAGCATATAATACCGTACCTGATATACCACTAGGAAGGTTTTTTAACGAAATGTCATTTATAGCAAACGAAAAAAATATTCATTGTAAAGGTACAGATAATATAATAAATATTATAAGTTTTTGTTACTCAAATGAAAATAAGAATTTAGAATCAACCTTAAAAAAACAATTAACATCTTTAGTGGGGAAATATAAAAAAATACCGTTTCCCAAAGAAAAGATTTTAGATAAAATTAGTAAAATTATACCAAAAATTAAATTTCGTTCTGATATCTATGCATTTGTACCAAACGATAGTGGAGAAAATAAACAATCACGCTATAGAGCCCGCCTAACAGGCAAAAAACGTACAATTTTCGATAAATATGTTAGTCATATCACAAAATAAAATATTTAATATTTATATATTTTAAATAATTACTATACATTTTTGTGCATAAATTCATATATATATTACATATTTAAATAAAACATATCACGTTCGAAATTTAAAGCTTAATACTACAACATAAAAAACAATATAAACAGTCCATAATTATCTGATGGGGGCATATCAAAAGCAACAACCATCCATTAACGAATGCAGAATTTTCTTCAATTTGGGGGTCTTCCACAAAGGTAATATATTTTGTTTTGTAAGTCGGAACAATTGCAATGCTATTAAAGATTACACTGTTTTTATGAAAATGTTGTAATAAAAATCTGTATGCATAATCATAATCAAAATTATATTCATTATCGACACATTTCACTAATAAAAATGTTGGAAAGGCCCTTATAAAAGAGTCACATTTAATAATAGGATATTCCTTTTCACTACAAAAATAATATCTTTTAGCAATCATTCCAAAAGCATTAAATAAAAAATCATAATTTAATAAATGATTTTTGGGTATTTCCATATTTTCTAGCGGTATTGAATATACATGGCTCGAATTGCGTGGATATATAATTTTTTTAAATCTTGCACGATTTTCTTTAAAATATTTTAGTAATCCTTGCACTAAAACTGTTATGTATGTTTGTTCAAACTTTCTTTCCGTACATATTTGCAGTACCTTTTGAAGATATTTTTCAATTTCTATTAACAGTATATCTGATGTCGATGTATGTGACAAGATGATTTGTCTTGAATTATTACGTACAAAAATAATATCATCCATGTTCAGTTTACGCAAATGATGTGTTATATTAATTTATAGAATGCTTCTACCGGTTTATATATTCTCAAATACTCTATTCAAATGGTTATGTACGTCATCGGAATGCGTAGATGCTTGAATATAATTAGCCGTTGTCTTTAAATGTTTATGTGAGACTGCTTTTGATGCTATTTTTAATCCACACTGTGTAAATATCTCACCTAGAAACCACCGTCTTGCGGCGTGCCATTTTACCCAAGAGGGACGGTTCTCAACATTACAGACATGCTTGTATAACTTGTCAAATCGTAAATGTAATTGTTTTATAGAACAATTTTCGGCAAAAATAAAACTGTTATTAAAATCATTTTGTTTTTCTACAACAATCCCGAGAAGAAGGTTCAATAAGTGTAAATATTTTTTTCGTACATTTTCTACTAAATATATCGTTATTTTGATATTGCCTTTACCAAACACATCTATTTGACCGTTTTCAAGCAGATCATTATATTCAAAATATGTCAGTCGATAGAGTGTAGATACTGTCCTAGCACCTGTATAAAATGATAAAACAATAAGGGTATGAAAAACGATATCTGCAATAAAGGCTTTATTGTGTATTTTGTTATTGTGATTTACCAATGCATTCTCCAAGAAAATTGTACTTTTTTCCAACAATTTTTTAATAGTTTCGGTATTCAGTGCTAATGATCTATTTGAATTTGAACTTAGAAATTTGTGTTGTTCTTCTTTTGGAAGCATCTTTACTTCTTTTTGTAAAATAATATCAAAATGGCGAAATTTAACCATATTATATTTATTCAACATTTGATTATAATTGTCAGTATCAAACCTGTTTGTGTGTTTTAAATATCTAACAATTGTTGATACAATTTTTAGTACATAAATTAAACGTAGAGGTTTTGTTCGATATATAGTTAAATATTTTACAAAATTTTCAAAAGACTTTTCGCTAAAATCATTTTCCAGCAAATTTATATATTTTAAATGTGCCATAGTTAAGCTGGTTAATTTAAAGTTGATTGTTTCATTATTATTTGTGTCATCCAAAACGGAAATTTTGCACAAGCATTTTTTCGAAAATGTAATTGATTGTTGTTGTTTTGTATGAATTAAGCAATTGTTATTTACTACTGTTACGTAAACGGTCATTATACAATAAACCTACATCTTATGTAATTTAAAAATATTTTGTATATTTACTAGGTGGCGCAGTATATAAAACGTAGTTGCTTCGTTAACTTTGGCACAAATGAGTATAGACAGTGCCACCCTGTTTGCGAAATTACAAAAAGCATACGAACGCTTTTCTCCATCTTACGAATATGTGCTATCTCAATATTATAGTAAACAAATAGATCTTATGCAGCGATTATATGTGCAAAATTCTCGTAAAGTTGAAGGAATTATTTTTGTTGATGGAACTTTTAATATCGGTGCAGAATTGCTAACGCATTTATTTATGAAATACTCAACCTGTTTTGTTTTATGTGTTTGTTTAATACCAGAGGAAAGACAAAAAATAAGTACAAACGATATGACCAAAGTTATACATTTTGAAAATCTATCGATTTTGAGATACCTATCGTCGTTGTTTGAATGGTTAGATTCAATTTATTGTAGAGAAAATAACAGTCTATCATCGGACGAGTCATTGATAGTATGCAACACGACGCTTTATAGTGCATTAAAACATTGGTTAAAAGAACGCCAAAAGTATTTTTTATTGTCATATTCAATCGAGCAACTGCAAACTATTAGAGATAATGATGCAAAATAATTAAAAGTGATTAGATTTATACATTAAAATATTTGTATTGGATAAAGTGGGCGGGGTTATGAAAAATTAATAAAAACAAAATTCACATACCATTTCTGGTATTGTCAATGAAATAACCAAAAGTGTTTGTGTGTCTATAGTTACTTGTATATATTTTATGGTACATTAAAATTTTGACATTGGATTAAGAAATTATAAAAATATGAATACAAAACCATTGGAATTTTATGAAATTATAGATAATGTAGTAGAACTATCAAAAACAAATGGCAACAATCGAAATATTTTATCGTGGAAAGAATTTATGAGCATAGCAAAAATTTATAAATCATTAATAAATCGTTCGAGTGGTTTAAATTGCATGCGAAAAAAAATGAAAGAACATGTTAAACGTTGTAAAAAATGTGAAAGAACATTTATTCAGTCTGAATCACAATTTAATGATATTATGACATTTATGAAGGTATTGGGACCCAGTATCATTTCATGTAAATACAAATACGGCAAACGCAATATGTGGGTGACACCACAGTGGAAACAAATCACAGAAAATTATTTGACGATATTAAACAAACTCTATAAAATTGATACACACATTACAGATCCCAAAACGATAAATGCAGAGGATATAAAAAAAATTGAAAACAATCTTAAAAATTGTGATTTATTAAACAAATCGATTAAAGAACAAACACAGGGTCGACGTAGTTTTATCAAACAAGAAGCTAGTCCAGGAAGGCACTATTTTACGTTTCGTTGCACCGTATTACCATCTACGGTGGATATGGACATTGACGAAATTGGCATTCCATATGAAGTTTTTCCTGGTATTTTGGAAAATAGAAATCGCATGTTCGTGTCTTTAATATTTAAACGGGATCCTGTCATTTGTCAATATAGTATTCATTCTCCCGAAAAGATAAAACGCGTCTTTGGCCGATGTCTTTTAATACACCCCTATCGGTACAAATCAATGAATTTAGATATCGATGGGGATACCGTTGTTGTTAACATTTGCGTATGCGAAGCAGTATCGTTAGAATTACTTTTGCGTTTAAATTGCCAATTAAATATGTACGTGTATTTTGTTAAAACTCGAATGGAATTTTCACAAACTCATGCTGTACGTTTACACGATCCAAACGTCATAAATCAATTATCACGACATTCCAAGTGGGGAAATGTCTTTCAATATGTTTACGAAAACGAATACCAACATACGAAAACAATCAACATTTTAAATCATGTGTTACTAATATTGACACAGTTATATGATAGCACAACAGCTTACGAGTTCATACGTTATGCAAACGAATTGGCCTTCAAAGACAAATCTATGGAATCGTATTTTGTGCATAATATAATAAATGATGATGTTTGTAATTCCATAATCGATTCAGGTGCTAAAGGTAATCAAGATATTATATCCATTATGAAGAACATGCCAAGAAAAACTGGGGATATTGAAAAAGAAACGCTATCATATGCACAAAAATATATCGGCAGTAATAGTGTTATAGCTAAAGTATGGCAAACTGAATCGCAGTTATTACAAAGCTTACAAAATGTTACAGTCGATTGGAACATGAACATTTCTTTTTGCGTAGGTAATAAGAAAATCGATTTAGGCCCCGTAGATAATTTTATGCCACATTCATTCAAAATGGATAAGACCGTCGCTTTATTAATTGACGATGAAATATTCTAAATATGATTTGGTTGGTGATTTTGACTTGTCTGATTTTTATAAATTTTATATATTTACCAAAATTTTGGAACATGTTTGAAAAATTGGAACTGTTAGAAAATAACTCTCAGTGTTATTTCAAAAATAATATTTTACATCAAAGTGATAAATTAAAACGTCTAGTTTACCATGAAAAAAACGATTGTAATGTAATTGCAGTTAGTTGTTTAACGGATAGAGATTGTACATTTTCCTGTTCTCCAATTGAAGGATCTTATTTATGTCATCGGACTTCACGATTATGTATACCCAAAAGAGTTATACCACCCAAAACGCAAAACATTAGTAAAAAATTTGGTATAATTGATGATAATAAAGACAAATGTTTTCCATATAAAGGAGTATTTGCTGTTCTGAGAGGCGATCCAGTATTAAATATAAAATCTTGGAAATGTATTTCACTTTTTCCTCATTTAATTAATGACGATGGAGAAAAACTACCAAGAGTGTGTGGCGGCACAAACAGTAAACTGAACATTAACATAAACGCCCACTATCCGAAAATCGAAGATTGCATTTGTTCCCCGGACCGAACATTAACTACAATCTCGGGTCACACCAGAGGTGATATACTCTCATTTAATGATGTTCCTCGCTGTGTTCATCATAAATATTTGTATTTAGTCTAAAATCTATAATTGTTAAATGTTGGGATCTTTAATTAAGTTTTCTGTTTCGTTTGAGCTACTATCTTTGAAACTGTTATACCATGCATGAACTTTAAAAATAATTGTAAGAACCAATCCGCCAAAAATGAAAATAGCAATATAAATTAAAGCATTAATTACAAAATCAATAGTATTATTTACACCATCCCATATTTGTTTGGGCAAATCTACTATAAAATCTGACAATAATGTGCCTAAATTTGGTTTAGATCGACAAACATACACATCTCGTGAATCTACCATTTCTTCTATAGCTAGATGTTGCAATGTATTTGGAGGTGCGTCGGTATCACATTTACGACACTCTGCATTTACAATATCTCTTTCGGGATCCGGCCAACCTCGACACAATTCTCTCAAATTTACAACATTGGGTAGTTTCGTGCAGGCGTTTTTCGGTTCAAAATCTTTATTCGCACAACTGCACTGTGTTATTTTACATGCAGATATTTCACCTGTACGAGTCACGAAGACTCGCCAACAACCCGCAACTTTTTGTGCTTGCTTTACCAAATTTTGCAACAAAACAGCTACTCCCAAACCCAAAGTAATAGTAATGAAAGCTTTCTTTATAGTTATTGTTTTTTTAACTTTTTTCGGTAGATTTTCCAAATTATCTATAAGTTTTCTAAATGTTTTATCTTTGCGATACAATTCATCTAATCCTCCATATTTTGTTTCCAAATTTATGTCTTTTTCATAAACATTTTTACGTAACTTTCTGCGAACGAAATTTCGGTCTTCTTTGAAAAGTTTATGTAATTTTCGATCAGGAAAAGTCATTTCCATACATCGTGTAAAAGATTTTTTTATATTTGTATTATTAAAGTGCTTGTTTATAATGTCTTGCGAAGTGTGTTTATAAACATCAAACAGTTCATCTAAATTTCCCATGCGAATTTGGAGAATTACATCTTCCAATGGTTTATTCATACTAGTTACCACGGGTTTGAATAAATTTCTATCGGTCATCGGTATAAAATCGACATCATCTAAAATGTCGGATATTAAAGTTGAAATACCAACTAATTCAGTTTTATTCACCGAAACCAAACCAGTATCGATGTGCCGATCGTTTAATTTTTTTAAGGAAAACAAATCATTACGTATCTCGTGTAACTGATTAACTTTTTCGTTAACCAATATTTTAGAATTGGTAACATCTTTTGCGATCCTTTGAATTTTATTTAAATTGTGTGCTAAACTTTGCATATTTATTCTACATAATAAAAAAGTGCAGGTAAATTATCGATATTATTTGAAATTTTCCAATAACGTTCATATATCCAAGTAACACCATTCGGTCTTATAACATATAACATATCGTAACAAATTATCATTGTAATCAAAACAATTAAAAAAATAAAAAACCACATGTTTATTTTTTACTTATTTTCAAAAAATTCTTTCATTTGATCGTAATTTAAAATTTGATCAAAACATGTTTTTAATCTATTTAAATATTTATAATAATCTATTTTTAAGCCATTTTTTTTAACAAAATTGGGATCTTCTGCTTTTTCACAAGCTTTTTTACACCCATTGTCAATATAAACAAATTCTACTCGTTCACCAACCTGTGGCGCCGATGAGGGATCTCTTTCCATCATTTTCCGTCTAACCTCGGAATGTTCTTGGGGATTTTTATAACCAGATCTTAGCAATTTTGTAATAATTAAATCTTCAATGCAAATATTTCCTTTCAATAAATTTTCTATTTGCTTATGTAAATATGAATTGGCGTAGTTGTTTCCAAATACCATCAAATTGTATATAAAATCATTCTGCGTTCGCCGAATAAAATTGCAACTATCCCGGCGAATTGCCTGCAAACCCTTTATGTCCATTTTTGGATTTTGAGTTGCAATGCTGTACGACAGTCCACAGTAACGCTTTTTACTACATAACAACATTGGATACATAACCTTTTCGAATTCTAAAGATATTGGATGAACGAACAATTCATTTGTTATTTTCGTGGCAATTTCCTTACCAATGATAATTGCTCGGTCTATGGCTTCTGTTTTTCTATCATCTTGTATTAAAGTTGATTCTACATTACTGACCATTACCGAATCCGTATCACCATAAATTACTTTAGCATTGTAATTGTTCTCTATAAAACACCTCGTTTCATCCAACATTAGCCTTCCAAAACTCGTAACGGAACTGGATATTTCTACACAATACAAATTGCTGGTAGCATCTCCCGTGAATCCATAAATGGAATTTGCAGAAATTTTTAACGCTAGTTGTCTACCGTTTAAAATTTTTCGTTTAAATTCATCTTGTTCTAATGCCATTTTTTGTTTTGCATCGTTTCTGGCATTAATCAAATTTTTTAAAATTTCTGGTAGTATTCCAGGTCTGACGTGAGATTTTACAAACATTGCCGATATCGGAGACACGTGTACGTTATCTTCGCCAATGTCTAAAATTTCCGAAGAAGTTAAACGCGTAGAAAAACACAAATTATATCTTCTAATAATGCTTGGATACAATGAACTAAAATCTAAAACGATTGTAGGATATTTATCGTGTAATCCAATGTCGGGATTTAAAACAGTGGCCCCTTTAAAATTTACTTTTCCCTTTTTATTGCATTTTTTTTGTTTTTTATTTATTTCAAAATCTTGATTGGTAACCTCGTCGTTTTCATCATCTAAACTATCATCGGTCAATTCTTCATCACTCGATTTTTTTCTTTTTTTATTAATTCTCAAAAATGGAATGATAAAATCCGTGTTGCATTTTACATATCGATAAATCATTGATTTCACTTTGATTTGTTGTCCACGATTTAACAAATAAGACATACTTACTCCATATATTATACTTAATTCGATATAATTTATTAAAGACATTAATTTGTTTGCGAGTAAAATAACCAAATCAACATCTTTCATACAGTATTGTGCTAGGCGCGTCCGATCTTCGATATTGCCTTCAAATAATTTAGTAATTTCTGTATAGTTAACATCGTCCTTTGATTCTTTCAAAAAATGCAAACATACATTATTTAAACTGTATGAATTTAAATTATATTCGTTTCGCACTACATCGATCATATCGAAACACAATCTACCCGGTATGTTGGTAAAGTTTGATTGTCGAAAAATAGTTTTGGTGTGGCGATTTTTTTCAAATGTTTTAGACTCGATTCCAAACAATCGTCCGAATTCAAAAAATTTCGGCCGGCATTTTAAATGTTTACCACGTTGTAATAAATATGGAATGTCAAAATTATTGATATTATACCCCGTCATGATATCTGCATCGAAGTCTGTTAAAATTTCTTGAAATGTCTCCAACATTTGTCGTTCGGCATTATTTCGATCACATTCGTTTTCATAAAAAAATTGTTTAACATGAACATTATTCATTGAAGAACAACTACCCAATGTCAACATGTATTTATTTAAAACAGATATGCAACATTCGTCGTTTGTATATCCACATGTAATCCCTATTTGAATAACGGGATCAATATTAGCTTCGGGAAATACTCCCCTACGATTGGCACATTCGATATCAAAACAAAAAATACGAAATGGAGCAATATCATTTTTCTCGGTTTCATGTTCAATAGACACTTTCCAATTTAATATTTTAATATTTAGTTTACATTTAGATATTTTATCAGTACTCAATGAAAATGTTCTTTTCTTGATTTTTAACCAACAACTCCCCTTTAGTTGTGTGGCTGTTGTAAACATTAATACGGGTTCAATATCAGCATCGAACGCCTGAATTTCACTTTTGGTATATTGTGTTAAACAATCAATTAACCGGCCTGCGGTTTCGCGTATTCGACTGTGATCATTAACAACAACGTTGTATATCCAATCCTTTAAATCAACATTGTTGTAATTAAACATTGATATTTTTGACACCGAACACATAGATCCGTATGATAATTTTGATACGTTTTTTACATTCACGTCTTGTTCTATAATCGTATAAATATTTTTAGGCATTTCATATTGAAATGGCAATCTAATAAAAAATGAAAAGTCAAAATCATTTACTAAACAACATATAGATTTATTTGATTTTGTAACACCAAAAAGACGAATTAAATTTGTGTTGGTTTCAATAACATAACGAATATCTATGTCTATCAAACGAAACTCGATATCTTGTAGCAAATTTAATGCCATTTTAAAATTGAACACAACTAGTTTAATAGTTTGTTTATATATAACTTGAACATCATCCCTCCCCTTGTTGATGTAATGCAAGACTATTTCTGTATCGACAAAGTAAACTTCTTAAGTTGTGCGATGTAACAGACTTAACATCTTCATTATCAGTTTGATAAGTTTCTGATAATAATTGTAAACGATAATTTATAAAAGTTTCTGTAAGGTTCCACCAATCATCATTTAAAGTCGGTATCGGGGCACAAATAATACTGTGAATTACTTTTCCTTTGCCGAAAATATTATAAAATGCTATCGAACCCGTAAAATACAATTTACATTCTGCTGTACATTTCATATTTTTTGGACGTCTTTTATGCGATGACCAAGAGATTTCCTTTTCGTCCAGGCAATTATAAAACAATTTGTACATTAAATATTGAACAGACGCTCTAAATTGTATGGGATTTGTTGTAAAAAGTAGGGGTCTTAACATTTTCCAACTATTGGATTTTTCCATATTAATTAGGATATCTAATGCACAATGTTTTTTTGGCCAAAAATTTTGTTCCGGGCCAATTTCAGACTTTAAAACATTAGAGGAAATATATTTTTTTTGAAATAGTGAAAGTTCGCTCATCCATACCTCTTTAAAGTTATATATTATATACCAATATTCGAATTTAGTTGAAGCTTTGTAAGACAATATGTGAAAATATTTATTAAAATCAACAGGAGTTGAATTCAATGTGCAGTAATTTGAATTTATTTCAAATGAGGTAACGTGAAAAAATGTTTTCATTCGGTCGCTCAAAAATTTGAATAACGGTTTCCCTAAAACGGGATGTGTACTATATTTGGTTTTCACGAATGTGTGAAGAAACAATGGCGTGGATTGTGAACCTTCTCCAGTCGCTTGCATAATATAACATATTTCATTATCACGTGTATGTAATTCATGATTTACATAAGGACAATTTGACATTGTTAAAATATTGTGTTAGTTTTCGTTTCTTATTGAATGCGAGTGCTGCATCCATTAATTTATTGTTAGTAAAGACGAACCAACCTTAAAAATCTCAAAGCATAAATTTTATTATTACATATATAATTTATTTTTTTCTTTTACTACATTTTATTATTGTACCAGATGTCGTTTTATATTCATTGAAAGATTCTAAAAGAGCGTGTATGTCGTCAACCGTTGTATATATGGAATCATTAAATTTGTGCATTCTGAAAGATGAATTAATGATACTTTCATATAAATTTAAAACGTGCCTGCTATCTCTGGGATAGCATAAGCCTTCCAAATTATTAACGTTATAATTAGCTCTAACATTTAATGCCAAAGGTATTGAATTGGCTACGTAAGCAATCTTTTGCATTTCATCGAATCGCATCGGAGTTATTGATAACGATGGTAAATTATCTGTAATAAAAAATGGAACACGTCCAACAATTCCTTTGGCGGGGGGTGCTCCACCATCGTTATTTTTCACGATGCACGGAAAGTTTTGTTTCATTTGTAACAATTGTCCACTGGCACACCTCGAAATTAGAGAACAATTATTTCCTACAAGGTTTATAAAGTCCCCGGGTTTATTATTGGGTCCTTCGACAGTTGATAATGTACTAGATAAATCCGTATAAATAGTTGCCAAGCCCTTTTGTCCAAAGGGATTGACAAGTTTTATTCCGTTAAAATGTTTACTTTTAAAAATTCCAATAAATTCTATTCTTCTACATTTGCTTACACTATAATCATCGTTTATTTTATATAAATCAAATTTTTCTGTTTGTAAATGAATGCCACAAAAAATCTTGTGCAAAGAGTCAGATTGTTTTTCCGAAATAATGTCTATTAATATTTCATCAGATATTATTACATAAACGGTATATATATAACAATTTGTAGTATTGTTATTTCTAGTTTTGAAAATGTTAACATTTTTAAATACGGGAAACGTAATTTCTTCATCCGAATAAATAGTTGCCAACAATATTGCTACTTGAATTGTTTTCCCATCATCATTTCTCATTAAGGTACACATATTTTGTGTAACACTGGGTAGCAAAATGCTTACGTTTCCATTTGTTGGTTCTTCAAAAATTAAAGAATACGAAAGAACACCCAGCAAATGTAAGTCAATTTGCTTATCTAATACGTAAGCATCTTCAACATTAAGACCATCGACATCTCCAAAAGTCATATTGAAATAATAAATATTTGAACTACTTTTCGTTTGACTCCAATCTGCATCAAATGTATTTCGTATCATATCGAAACGGTTAAATTCTCGACCATTTCTCAATATTTCATCTCGTTCGAAGGCTTCTGGATCGACGTAAATCTGTAAATTTTTATGAATCATTTGTGATAAAATAGCAAATGATTTATTTGGTAAAGAAGATTTATATGCACTTACAGCTACAGCTCTTTTTTGAGGCAACGTAAAATCAGTCTTACAGTTTACAAATTTTGCCAAAGAAGAGATATTACTAAACTCATTTCGATCTAACAATTGATATAAAAATTCATTTGTTTTTTCAACGAGATTATTTTGTAGTATTGTATTCGATACAATCATACTGTAAACTTGTTCGAGTTCTATTCTTGAAAAATATATATCGTGGAGTTCATATTGTAACAGACCACGAAATTTTCTAAAAGCTATACCGGGTGTTATATTAACACAAATAAAATTTCTATGATGAGTACTTGTATCAGAATCGATCCAAAATAGTACTTCAACAAATTTATATACAGTTTTAAGACTTTTGATAATGTTTACGATCTGTTCTTTTTTTTGCAATGATTGTAACGAAACGGCGTATCTTGTTATTATATTATTGATTACGATAATTACATCATCATTATTTTGTTTGAAAACATCACATGTGTGTAAATAGAACATGCTATTCATAGCCATATGCTCTAAAATATTAATTCCTATTAAATCTTCATGTCCGTAGGACAATTTAACACCATCTGCAAAAAGCATATTTTTTCCCGCCGTTCCAATATTTCCTATGTGTTTACAACAAATGTAAGCGAAACTATCGTTTGATATATTTCTAGCAGATATTGCATATACGTGTTTAACACGTAATTTTTGTGCTGTCATTTGTAACGCTTCTAAGTTGTGAAAATGTGAGTGACTAATCTGTAGAAATAAAGAACTACTTTGTTCTTTATTTTTATTCGATTTATAAACAATTCCATTTTTATGTTCTGCAGTACCCATTTCATTCTCAGGACTAAGTTCACTATCATTGGGAGACTTTTTTCTTTTTCGTCGCATTGCATAATTCTTTATTGCATTATTATTCAAAGCGAAGCCCTTTGAAGTATCGTTCTGATCATTGATGTTAATAATCAACATACGTTTATTATAATTTTTATTATATTCACTTTTTGAAGGTTCATAATTCAAGGTGTGTGATATTCCCCAGAATGTAAATCCTCGTAATATGAGTTGTCTGCAAGCATCCATGACACTGCTTTCGAATAAATTCAATTTATCCCAACAAACTTGTACCGATTGAGCATAACACAAATATCTTTTGTTTTTATGACAATCCACAGCCCGGGAATAAAATTGAACGCACCTCATATAATCGATTTGCAATGAAATGCTTTCTATTATGTGACTATGCCAATCATTATGTGTACAGCTTTGATAATATAATTTTAAAATTTGGGGGTCCGATATTTTTACAATTTTTCCATCTCGATTATTACACAATAAGCCAATACTGTTATCATCGTTTTTTCCCAGAAAAAACTTGTGGCCTCTATTAAAATCTTTATCATACATATAAAACGTCACTTCTTTGTTGGCTCCCATTTCATAACATATGGTATTATTGTTTACTTCTCGAAAAACAGAATAATATAAACAACCATTTGATATATATGTACCTTTTAGCAATTGGTGTTTTTTAATATCAATTTGAAATTTAGCCATTTCTAAAAGTTTTTTCAAAATATCTTTTTCTAACAAACTACCAATCATAATTAAATGAATGTCACATACATGTTTGGTGGGATTTGTAACACTTTGAATGCAGGCGGCATACGATACGTTACGCTTTAATAAATTATGTAAAATATCATTGGAGTTTAAAATTTCTTTTACGAGATTTATTGTATGTTCACAAGTTAGTGATTCATTTATAAATGTATTATGTATATTTTCTTTTTGGTATATTAACGAAGAGACTGTTTTATATAAAATGGAAGATTTACATATAGTAATATTATATTTTCCGCTAGTATGTCGATACGGTGCTTCGTGATAAAGATAATCATAAATATCACACTGGGACATGGTTACTGCTAAAATTAGAATGATTTTTTACGCTTCCTTTTGTATTTAAATATATTAATTCAGTGGGGGGGGGGGTAAGATTACAAATAAAAAGTAAAACCTACATTCTTTAATCGATATTGGATCCGCAAACAACGGTGCATTAAGTAGCTTTAGGCGTGCACTATAATTTGATAATTTTTAAATGGATTCGGATATTACAAGTGTTACGAAATCCTTATTTTTGATAGATTTTGTTTATCGCAAAGACAGCAACACCATTTTTTTGAAATTTATCAACGAAACCCTAGCAATACAGTATATGGTTTTAGATAAATTTGACTTACAAGGAATATTTTTAATAATTAATGACGAGTTTATAACGACATCAGAAGTTTGTGGTATATCTGAAAATTCAATAGGGTTACAAAAAAAACTTAAGAACTTGGAAAGCATTTTGTTGTGTGCATTTCCAAATTACAATTTTACATTTAACTGCATTGGTGTTTTTTTAAACACTATAAACAAAGATTGTTATGAATTATATTTAAATAATTTACCAAATTATGGTCATGGAATATTATACGAATTAAATGTAAAAATAAAAGAAGATAATTGTCAGAGTGCATCTATTAATTGGAAACAAAGACAACCAATTGTACAATTTTTGCTAAATAATGCTGTAACGTTGAATAATTTATATGCCATCTCGAATTTAAATCGAAAACCCCAACAAGTGTTTATTTATAATTTATTTAAAAATAATATCCAAATGTACCATAAAGATAGTGATGGAAAAAATAAAAAATGTGGTTTACCGGCTATCCATGATAATTTATGTTTTGACAGTGAACGCCTAATTCATTCAATTTCTATTCCACCCTGGGAGAAGAGATATAATTATTGGTGTCAATGGACAACCGATGGATTTCCTTATCGAAACATTGAAGAATACGAAAACGCGTTACCAAATTCTCTTAGAAATCCCCTTCTGTATGTTTCAACATGTATGGTTTTTGTGAATGGTGGTGAATGCTCTTCAAACGAAGTTTGGTTAACTCCTATAGACACTATATCAGTATTAACAATTTCTTCATTACCATCATCGGAAAATTATGTATTTTTTTGGATGTATACGACGAGATTTTCTGAAAACCAATTTAACAACTGGGAAAATATTCTACGAAAACTTTACAAAAATGTATTTGTGACATACGAATATTTCGAAAAAGAAGAGGAAATGCTGAGGAGATTTATTTTTGAAATGGTTCGATTATGTTTTATACCTTTCAGTGTAACATTTCACGTATTTTTGGGGATTGATATTTATTTAAATGTATTCTCCCCGATTTTAGGAAGATTAATGGATTTAAAACTTTTTGATGTTGTTTCTTGTTTGTCAATTGATTTATATGAAGGTGGATTGGCATTCAACGATCAATATATTACATGCGATATAAACTCACTTGTAAATTTATTGATTTTAGACGAAGAGAAAAGTATTTCTAATATTATACAAACATTTGATTTTTGTTCGAGTGAACATAAAAAAGCCATAATCGATCAAATGACCAGTTTAAATACAAACCCCACAACCGACAAGGATGAACAACTATTATATAAAATCATTTTTAATGCAATCACACTAGAACGCCATTGGGTTTGTTTCAAAATAAATGAAATTGTTTTATTTTTAACAGAATTATTAGATGCTTCAATCTCAGAATTGTTTGGTTATTTAAAATATAAACAGTCCCTAACAGCAAAAATTGCAAAAAGTTTGGAATATTTAGTCCACAATGAAAATATTATGATTGGTAGGTACGAATCCAATTATTTAATCAGAAAGAAAATGTTAAACAATTTTTTAAGGTTAGGATTATCTTGCAATAATGAGGAAATTTTTATTAACAATTCTGAAATGTTGCATAACTCCCTATTGCGATACGATGATAAAAGCAAAAAATATGCAAACACCCATTTGACATATGAATCTTGTGGTTTGTGGAAATGTGAAAATTCAGCTTTTGTACACGTTAAAATTCCAAACTCTTTGGCGAATATATGTTCAGTTTTTAATATTTCTACAGAAAGTACAGTAATAGTATACATATCTCATTTGTTAACGTCTTTAGGAATTCTTTTATCGGAAAATATTAATAATCATGAAAATGTACTTTATAAAATTGACGCAACAAAAAAATATATTCGTTGTAATATTACCGAGGATTGTCATGAAATATTCGATGCGATGTTTGTGTGGGATGACAATTGTCAAGAATATGTTGTAAATGATGAAAATTTTCAATTGTTTTATTACGATAGTGATATTATAACGAAATCTAAAAACGAAATGACAATGTTTTATGAGAACATTAACAAATTACCAGCTAGTGAAATTACTACATTAAAAACACTATTATCAATAGAGAATATAAAAAGTACTCGTGTCGCGGTAATAGTTAACAGTTTTAGAGGAAGTTTGCCATTACTAATGGAAAAAATTTTAGCAAAATATCAGCAATTGATACCAGAAATAAATATACAACATCAAACAAGTTTATTTGAATTACCGAAATTTGAAAAAAATAAAACCGTTGTTCAAAATTGTTTAATCAATCTTACGACAAATACTTTGATGGAATGTCTAACGAATATTCAACATTGTAATTTTTCGCCCGTTTGTTTACAAGTTTGCCAATTATTATTGAAACGAGTGATTTATAATGCAATCGAATCTATGGATCATTTGTCGGAAAATGAAGCTACGGTTCAAATTATTTCTGAAGATGAAATTTTATGGAAAATTCCAACAAATATTAGAGAAAAAATTAATTTAAATTTACAAAGTATTTTTCACCAATGCCATGCGCGTAAATATGGACATTCGTTGAGGCTTGATATTTTAAATTATTATGATGCAATTATAATTATAAATTCATCAAATTTTATTACTTTTTCAAATATTGCGTATAGGGATAATTCCACCAAGGATGAAAAATATTTAATTACCATTCATGACAAAAACAAATTGTTTTATAAAACTCCATTGGCAGTAAAAACCATCATTGAATATATTTGCGATTGGATGTATTTTACTCCAAAAAATATCAATAACATTCGTAATGATATTTTTGATCTGTTTCAAGCGATTTATTTATTTTTATTTCATCAAGATCCACAACAATTTGTAATTGCTATAAGCAGTAAGGATACCGAAACGGAAAACGATAACGAATATATAGATGCCTCCTGTATAAAAGCTGTCAAAACACAATACGATAAACTCATAAAAGAAAAAAATGTATTTGACGGTTTCATTTGGCCGGTAGTTATTTTACCACCAAAATCTAATAATGACCCTTTAAAATTAAACAATTTCATTTTTCATTACAATACACGGCGCACTGTTCATACGATAAATGAAAAAGTTAAAAGTAAATTGTTTGCAATAAATTACTATTTTTATATAAAGAAATACCGTAAGTACATCTATAGTATACTTTGTAAAGATGAAATTGTGTATAGAAGGTTTATAAAACGAGAAAATAATAATGATGTGAAATTGTTTAAAGACATTATGGACGAGATATATTTAGAAACTTTTACGAGCGTTGCAAGGAAAGTCAAATACAATGAAGATTTAAGTATGTTAAAACAAAAACATAATTTTTTATTTAATAAGAATTTAATAAAAAATGTCTAATTTTGAAAAAATTATTAATAGTTTATCCCCCTTTGCCGATAAAGAATCATTTGAAAATCACCTCAAATTAATTCAATTATATTATAACGATTGCTTGCAATTTATTCAAGATAGAAAAACAATTTGGTACCTAAATTTTCTTCAACCCAATATTTATATTATAGTTTTGGAAACGATACGTTTAATGCAACAATATGATTCGAAACAAATTACAAAAAATATTGACATACAATCTATATTTGACATAGTATTAAATAAAAATAAAGAGGATATTCATATCAATAAAAATGTACAAAATCTAGCAAGCATGATATCCTCTATTCCTGTGGGAACATCTGAACTGATATGGAGAGTAAAAAACGAATACGCACGTACCATTAACGGTATGTCAAAGTCATTCGTTACAAATTTAGAAACCTGCACCAATAAACAAAAAACAATGTACGATGAATTTATTAAATTAAAAAATAAATTAAAAAATATACACTTAACGGTACAATCACTTGATAGAAGTATAATTGAACAGTATCGGTCTTTTGATGATTTATTGCCTCATCTAATTGACTATATCAATTTTACAATAAATATATTGCCATTTGCACACTTATCGAACTTCAAGATTCAGTATGAAAAAATTATTACTGATACTTCATCTGTGAAAAAATTTAAAAATAATTTTTTGGAAAATATTTTATCAAATTATTTTCGCGTCATAGAACATTTTTTAAATCATATTAAAGTATTAAATGATATCGTGTCTTTTCCGCCGACTTTAGAATTTAGTTTTGAAGATATTTTTGATTTGTACGATGTACTTATCAAATTTGTTATGAAAATTTATAATTCTAATATAAGCAGCCCGCAAGAAAAAAAAATTAAAAAAACAGACAAATTTATTATTGTCAAAAGCATATTAGTCAACATACTTGAATATGTGAAAACAATAGAATCTGAAAAGGCCATTTTTAACAATGAAAATTTAACGTTACGTAATGAAATAAAAGAAACAATTGAAACTTTAAACTATAATCAGCAACTGAAGGAAGCTGAATATATGGAAAAAGAAAAAGAATATTTATCGGCAATAACAGATTTAAACAATAAAATTGATCAATTAAATGTAGATAATCAAACATTAATTAAAGACATACAAAAATATACCCAAGAAAAATATGCTATACAGAATCTGTTAGATAATATACAACACAAAAATAGTCAAACTAGTGCAAATGTTCAAATTTTGGATAAACAAAATCAAGATTTACAAGAGCAAAATGACAAATTACAATCAAAATCTGTCGATTTACAAAAATTGTATGAAAATGAATACGACAAAAATAAAAAACTAGCAGAACGCAATATTAGCCTCGAAAATGATATTAATAAACTTCAATTGGAATTACAGACATACCAAAAAACACAAAATAGTTGCATATCAGAGAAGGAATTTTATATAAATAAAAATCAAGAAATGGAAAAAAATATTCAAGACACCAGTTATGAACTAAACCAGTATAAAACCCAAAATGTACAACTATATAGTAATATTGAAGACAAGGTAAAACAAATAAATGAACTAGAGCAAACAATTAAATCTCTGACAGAAAATCTAGAAATTGTTAAACATTTAGCCAATTCGAAATACCACGAACAAGAAATGGAAAAGAAATTATTTGAAGAACAAACTAAAGTTGTTTACACTGCGAATCTCGAGTTGATTAATAAACAACTTGACCAATATAAAAATGAAAATGAAAAATTGAACAATAAAATCGAAAAATATAAACATTACAGCATATATCAGGACATTATGCAAAAAATAAAAACAATTTTTTCAAATATACCCGTCAACAACTTTCACGACTATCTCGAAATTACAAACAGTGTTTATGGCGTTTTGTTAAAAGAAATTGATGAAAATAACCAAGTACGTAATTACATTGAAAAATCGATTCAGCATTTAAACTATAATTACATTTTAAATTTTAATGATGAAGTTTCAAAATATGATAAATTCCATAAAGTTACGAATCGAGATGGTTTGTTAACTTTTATTTCAGATTATTGGTTTTTAAATAATCAGGTATTACAGTCAGCCCTACAAACAAATTTTCATTTTATAAATTTAAATAAAATACGCATCGATACATTTCAAAGTATAATAAATCGCATTAATGAAGAAACATTGTCGGTCAGTAATACAAAAGTGATGTTTGTGGATTATTTTCTTCAAGAATATTTAGAAAATTACAATTTAATAACCGAAGAAAACAAAAATCAAATAGCTATTTATTTATTTAAAATGTATTTTATGTATACTCCAGTGAAACAAGAACTTGAAAAAATGTTTAACACCACTAGTTTAAAACTTTCAGTTGTTACACGCTAGGCTATCGAAAGTGGGGGGGGGTATATATATGATCTTTAGAATGATATTGTCGAGTATATCTGCGCAAAATTATAAAATGTGTTCTATCGCAATACAACCCCTTTACCATCACAACAAACAGTATGTGATTTCATTGAGTGTATTTGAAAATGCAAACAGAAGATATTATATTACAAATTTTTTCTGGCCGCATTATATTTCGGCATTGTCTGAAATATGTACAGATAAATTTGAATCTGGAAAATTGTATAATACGCATTTAATGTCACCACGAATAAGACACGAAGAAAAATACCAATTTTCAGACAAATCGATGGAGACATTTATAACATCCAGTTTTTTAGCTGAAAAAATGCATAAAGTTCAACAGTTCATTAGACCATTTGTGCGAAATTTGACAATAATTATGCATAAAAATGACGTTTCAAAGTGGTTGACAACGGATGTGTTGTCAAATATACATTTTAGAAAAGTTCTGGTGGTAGATACGGAAATTATAACGTCCCCGACGTGTATCAAAAGTCAAGAACATAATATCACTTTATGTACCATATGCCGAAGTTATACTGTATGGAAACGACAGAAGTATGGTGAATATTTACATATTAATATGAATACATCTCTTTTACTTTTGGCAGTTCAAAATAGATTAATATCAAAAGATATATATTTACGTATATCCAATAAAAATAAAATAAACCACCGACAAAATTCTCTAGAATATTCTCGTTCTTCAAGAGCTAAAAGTGTGGTAAATACCGTTACGCCCGATCGAATACATTATAGAAGCAAAAGTATAGGCCCATCGAGTTCAGCATATAACCATCGTAGAAGTCCATCAAGATGTAAAAGTGTGTGCTCAAAAGTCATTACAAAACCACAACGAATGTCATCATCACTGCACCGCGGCTCTCCTATAGACAATTTTTTTAAATTTAGCAATCGTAAGAATTATAATGTAAATATAGACTAGAATATTTAAGTTTTAAATGCTTATCAAACTCTTTGTCAACATTATAAATGTTGCAAGTGGTTAACATCAGACTGACTAGCTTTAGTGCTCGGGAATTGTTAAAATTATTTCAAGTCCAATTGAATGCAAGGGGCTTGTCCAGATTTATTCCTCGTGGAAGCAAGAAGTGATTGTTTTTTCCTAACAAATCATTGTCAACAAAATTGTAATTTAGAAATATGAATTTACCTTGTTTGAATTAATAATACATGTTCTAAATACACACTTTATTTTAATTTACTAAATAGGTATATAACAAAAAGTTAAATTGATTTATTGAAATGTTTTTGTTCCTTTCTCGCACTTTCAAACAACTCCTCCAGTTCTCTATAAATGCTTGTTTCATCACCTGACAATTGATCCAACTCGGGTTTGTAGTCCATTATTGTCGACAACTTCTCCGAGTTCTCGAGTGTAAGTTTCTTTTCTAAAATATTGTTACATTTTTATAAATAATTTGAATTAGTTCAAATTTTGACATATAAAAATAAATGTAACTTACGGTGACTGGATTCATCTTTAATGATTTTTGCTTTTTTCGGCGGCGGTGGTTCAGTACTTTTATCCATGTTCACGTTTGAACAGTGCAGTAGTTTCTCTAATGGGTATTTAACATATCCTGAATATATAACAGTACCCCCCTTTATCGAATATGTATAAATTAGTCGAACATACAACTACATTAATTTCTACATCTAACTTTACAAACAAGTCCATTATAAAATTTATTAATGTCATCTTTTACACGTTTATAGTCATTTTTAACTTCAGCGACACTTCCCATTCTTTGACCTTCTTTAATTGTGAAATACTTTATAATCTTTTTCGCTTCTTGGATGTTTATTTTATTCCTAAACACTGTGGAAAATATATTTTCTTTTGGTAATAAGGTATTTGAAATATAAATAGCATTATATAAAGATGTAGCAGAATCAATATCGAGCCCCTTTATATTTATCCAAAAATGATTCCTTGTAAATAGCCTATTGTTTTTCCATAGAGTTCCTGAATGAATTTTTGCGCTAATATTTTTTTCGTGTAGAATTTCTATTATGCAAAGACACATTTGCAAAGACGCCAAAGATGAATAAAGTATCATATGTTCTTGAAATTTTTTTACAACAAACTCACTTGTCTCATATATTACGTTCAACAATTTCTGCACTTTTTCTTTCTTTTTGTCGGTTTGCATTTTACAGTATTTGTTATTGGTTCAATATCTTTTACACTATTAATTTATAAACAAAGAACAGCACATATAGTACGGTTGTTTAATTAACACTAGAGACATTTCTATAATTTATATTTAAAACCCTTCTCCAAAGAAAGTATGGTAGTTCCCCTCTGTAAAATATACGGCACCCCCTTCGATAATTGTTCGACATACCAAAGTATAAACTCCGGTCTTTGAAGGACCATTTCTATTTTTTTACATTCAACGTTAATATCAAATGTCCATATTAAATGCAATTCCAATAATTTATGAATTTCGTATCGGAATAAAAATGGCAAGTTATCCATAAGATTTTTATAATTCAAAGAAATATATGGAATATAACAAGACGAATTTTTACATTTAATTATCTTAATATAACATGATGCTTTTGTTTACGTAGTACAACATAATTAATTTCCAAAATGGTGTTATTCGTTTACCACATATGTCAAGATTTGGATTTGATAATCTATAAAACTACACAATTAAATACTTCAGGCCACACCGATTTTATTTCGACTACTAAAAATTCTCGTTCAGCGTTTGCCAGTTGTATCAAATTTTTACATCAAATAAAATTGTAAATTCTCATGTCGGGGTACAGTTAAAGTTAAGTGCCAAACAGTTGATAGAATTTGCGAATTTTATGTTTTACTATCTTATAGTCATTCTTTAACTCATCAATACTTCCTATTCTTTGACCTTCTTTAATCATTAGATATTTTACGATTTTTTTTGCTTCTTCAGTGCTTATTTGTTTTTTAAATAATCTGGAAAATTTAAATTTTTTCGGTAACAACGTATTCGAAATATGAAAGGCATTATATAATGAAGATCCGGGATCGATATCGAAACCTTCCACATTTATCCAAAAATGATTTCTTGTGAATGTTTTGTTGTTTTTCCGCAGAGTACCCAAATGAATATGTGCACAAATATTTTTTTCTTGCAAAATTTCAATTATGCAAAGACACATTTGTACAGATGCCAGTGGAGAATAGAGTATCATATTCTCCTGGAAATTTTCAACAACAAAGTCACCTATTTTATATACAGTTTTCAATAATTTCTGAATTTTGCTTTTATTTTTAATTTTTGTTTCGGTTTGCATTAGTTATTGTAATAATAGATCGAGAAATAGATAAAAAAATAAAAAAACAAATCACAAATTTAAAATAATCTTGATTATATAAATCAACTTCATAACCTTATTATATCATTTTATTTTGTGCCGTGGCCGTGTATACCGGAAAAAATATGGAACGAAACGAACGAATATTGGTGCCTCCCTTAAAAATTTTACATGGGTCGATAACATTATTTTATGGTCGGGACGGTAAATCTATAATTTTAAAATCGTATGCTGGTTATTTTAATCGAAGAAATAACCAACACGTATCAACATGTATCAAACCCGGTTGTGTATTCAGCGACGAATCAAGCGATACAATTTTATATGGTGCGTATTTCAGTGAAGAATTTCCTCTCAGAATTGATGAAAAATTAACCGTTCGAGAATATACCAATTTTTACCTAAAGTGTTTGGGTTGTAACAAAAAATTTAAGGAAGGATTTTCCCAACCGAATCCCGATGATATTTTGTTGGACAGTGATTTTTATCAAGAGCTTTTGGAAAAGGAAATCAAGTCGATTTCGTTTGAAGAACAAATGTTTTTAAAAATAATATTATTTTCTATAAGCAACAGACATACTCCGATATGGTTTCTGGACAAACCTTTTGAGAATCTCGAAAGGGATAATGTGATAACATTGTGCAATTTTCTCCAACATCTGAACAATACGTATAACACCACTATAGTTATTGTTACGAACCAATATACAGAATGTGTTATGAAATTAATTAATTATACTACTGTTATAGAACAGGGAACTGTCTATGCTATTTGGAAAAAAGAAGAATGGTATAATCAATTATCGACTGAAATAGATACAGAAATATCAGATTTAAATGTTGATAGGTTTATTAATACCATTATAAATGTTTCTCATAGACTTACTCGTGAGGATATTTTTAAGGAAAAAAATATTTTAAAATTCGGTTACGTTGATAATTATAATGCTTCTCCCAACACGAGAACACGGGATATATTCCCAGCCATAAAGGTGGATGAATTTTACTGGAAACAATATTTTACGTTGTTAAAAATTCTTATTTCTTTTCGATTTTTAAATGATTTTAAAAACAAAAAAAGTATGTTTATTTTATTTATTTATTTTATATTGACAAGTATCTACAAAAGCATAGATAATTTTGTTTACACCAAAGATGAAAATGATTTTAAAACAGTGGTTGAAAATTTCCAAACACTTAATTTATCCATAAACATATTAACAAGTTTTTTTACCATATCATATGTGTGTTTTATTTTTCAAAATGAATTTTATCATTCAAACATTGAAATAAATAGAGGTTTGTATCCTGCAAGTGTATTGTTAGTTTATAGATTAACGTACAGTTTTATTTGCACTTTATTTGTAATGATTTTTGGAATCATACAAGATGTATTTTTTTATAACGATTTACCCATTATTTTATTTTTATTTCATTGTTGTGTATCTGTCATGGCGAGTTGTGTTATTGGTTGTTTGTTAGCTTTTATTTACATGAAATACCGTACCAAATTACTTTTTAACATTGGATTGTGTATCTTTCGTTTAATAATAGAAATGCGTTTGTTTCAAATAATATTTTATCAAAATAACATTTATGATTTGTTTGAAAAAATTTATTATACCGTTTTCAATCTTATTGACATTAATTTTACCAACTCGAATGCTTTCATAGGCGATTTTTACAAAATTGTTTTAAAAAACCGCTATAATACAACTTTCCTGGCAGACTTTTCTTATTTTAAAACAAATTATTATTTATATCTCGGTGATGATTATATCTTTAGTTCCTCATATGTAATATTGTGTTTGAATATTTTTTGTTTATTTTACTTTACATTATTTATGTATAAAAGATATGCATATTTTCACAATGGAGTTAACATATAATTTTAAAATAAAAAAATTATAATATTACATTTATTGATTTAAAACACTAAAAATGTCAATAGCTTTATATACATCCGTGGATAAGTTTGAAGATTTCACTGCGTATCCGATAATGGGATGCGGTGCAGAATTTGTATTTGTTGAAGGTGTATTATAAAACTCGGCAACAGCATACTCAACGTTTAAATGTTTTTCTGTGATACGAAAACAGCCGTTGGCCCATTTTCCACTATTGCCGCGCAAATAATCATCGTCCATTTGAACTGTTGCTACGGTAATATCGTTACTTTTACAAAAATAAATTGAACCATCTGACGATTTTTCTAATGAACACTCGTTATTTGAAAACGGTTTCAAAGATATTAAATCAAAACCACAGGGATTGGGCACAAAACGCTTTTCTGAATGTTTAAATACTGATGCAAACGAAGGTTCAATGGCTGGGTCGGTGAGTGATATCAGAGGGAAATTTTTTGGATAATAATCCCTATCGTTTATATTTCTTTCTACAAAAGTACGTTGTCTGCAGATGGGTTGATTTGTAAATGAATGACGATCTGGTATGGAATCATCTGGACACTGGGAACATGATAGGTCGTTAACGATATCAACTTTTATTAGAGGATTTCGCCAATCGGGACCATCTAATCTACCACCCGAACACGCAACCGAAACATCACAATCGGACTGCATCGGAATCAATTGATTAATAATATCGGGATGTTTGCAAATGCATCCAAGTTTATGTCCACCGGAATGCATATCCGTTTTTAATATCATTCTTTCTCCCGTATTTGGATTACAAGATTGCATATTACTCATGTCATTTTTTATTCCCCTTTTGGCATTTGCATTACTGGTTAATACATTTACACAATACCCTTCAATTTTATTTGCATTTGCCGGGTAGGTGTGATCAATACGAGAATCTTTAGATATTTTTCTAACTAATTTAAAGGGATGTTCCATATGAATACAATTGGCAAGTGGATTAATACACATGGGTTGATTAATATTACATTTTTCCAACATTGTATCGTTATTTTCTGCAGCATTAGATGATTCAATAAAAGTTTTATATGTTTGCGCAAAGGTTTGTTCGTTTACCGGGTAGAAGTTGAATGTAGAATGCGTTTTGGAAATATATTTCTTTTCATTATCGAGTAATATATATAAACGATTAAACAAGAATATTAATATAAGGGCAAAAAATAACGGCTGGTAATAATAAATCATTTATAAAAAATCTAACATTTGTTCTTATAAAATTTAATTGAAATGTTTTATTTGCTAAACTAGATATTTTTGAACTGTATTTTGTTTTCCATATTCAAACCAACCCAAAATAAATATTACAATGAATATAGACGTTACGAATATAGAATAAGAAAGAATAAATACACAGCCCCCGCCAAAAATATTATTTATATAAACGGCATATAGATCATCGAGGGTTAATACTTCATCACCCCGCATTATAATTTCTTATAAAATGAATATTACTGATCACGAAAAACATTACACCCTTTTCTACTACCCCAGTAACGTGTTTCGTATTGGATCCGAAGAAGAATATTTATTTTTCAAAAATAAATGGTCTAGCAAATCAAACAAAAGTCGAGTTAAAAGAATTTACATTGATTTTAAAAAAATTGGTTTTTGTCCTTGTGAAATATTGTTTGCTTTCAACATTTTAAATGCATCTATTTATAAAAACGAAAACCTAAAAGATTTATCGATAAGCGAAATAACACAAAATAATTTAGTGAATGCAAACGAAATATTTGTATCTAAATTAGCTTTTACTAATGAATATCAAATGAAAACTGCATTTTTTACCAAACAATTGGACGAGAACGTACAACAATATAATATTGCTTGGCTACACGAGAATGCACAAAATGTAATAGCCAAATGTGAAATTAAAAAAGATTGCAATAATGACAATCATGTCGTCTTTAAACCCAAACAATTATTACAAAATCGAAAAAAAATGGAAAACAAAGTAGAAATTTATAAAAAACTTTTTCACATTACGGAGAGTTTGATGCAAGACATAGAAAAACTTAAATTGTTAATGAACAAGATATCTATAAAAAATACAAATGCACGTTTAACATACATACATTTATATCGCGGTGCAATTTTACTGAAAGAAGCCAAAAAAAAATTTTTAAAGTTAGATTATTTTATTCAATTTTCCACAATATTAAATGATGTTAGTATGTATGTATCAAAAATTCCAAGAAACAAAGCCTTTAAAGAAAAAACAAAAAAAATTTTAAATTATGTTAATAAAAAATGTCTAAAATTTTGGGGAATTGAATACATGAAACAATTAAGTAATGCAGAAATAAAACGTTTACCGGTTGGTCAACTATTGGCTCTAAATGACAATCCCGCTCATGCATGGTACAATTTGAAAGCAGCCTGTAAACACGATGGTGGATACAATATTGTTCATTCGCAAACGAGATGTAACGATGAAATGATTACGTCTTTTCGTTATTGTAAAAAATGTTTTAGGCGAGTCTAAGCCCCTGTTTATAAACAATGACATGGCTAACTGCTGTTGCCGTGTCAATAAAATTTTGCAAACACGAAGCTATATTTAATCATAAAAATTCTTGATAAGGTCTTGAATTACTTGCCTGGAGTTTTCCCTCTTCTGATTTTTTCCTACAATAGATACTTGAAAATTGTAAATGGTAAAATTATTTTATCTGTTGTGGAAAAAAAAGGGAAAAGACAAAACCCCATTGAACAGATAAAATTAAAAAATTATTACGATATATAAATATTGATTTTTAAGTAATAAGAGTTACGTATAATTAGAGCATAAACTTTTTATACATTGTCTGTACAATTGTCAAATTTTGGATAACCACATTGTCTGATCCAAAAGGAGACCATCATGGAAAATCGTATTCGTAAAAATTTTCAAAAAGCGTATCGTAAACGATCTCAACGTTTCAATAGTTTTGTAATGTCCCGAGAAAAATACAACAAGTTAATTCAACGGATAGAAGATGTGAAAGCAACAAAAAAAAAACTCCCAAAGATTATTGGCTATTAAAACATTACGATGTATATAAAATAGGAGATTGTAAAAAGTTAATTTTTCCAATAAAAAATACAAAAGATAAAATATTGTATTACGTAGCGACCGATGAGTTATTTAAAATATTATATGATACACACAAATCTATTGGTCACGGTGGTAGAGATCGCATGCGTCAAGAGATAACTAAAAACTACAAAAATATTACAATAGCTGATATAACAAAACTTTTGGACGTTTGTGAATGGTGTCAACAGAAAAAAGGAAGAGGTAAAAGACTTCCCGTCGTAATAAAACCGATTCTTTCAGAAGAATTAAATTCAAGATGTCAGGTTGATTTAATTGATTTTCAATCCCGACCCGATGATGAATATAAATTCATACTGGTTTATCAAGATAATCTAACAAAATTTGTTCAATTGAGACCGTTACAATCTAAACGAGCTTCAGAAGTGGCCGATCGTATGTATGAAATATTTACAATTTTCGGTGCACCAAATATTTTACATTCGGACAATGGACGAGAATTTTGCAATAATATAATATACAGTTTAAAAAAGATATGGCCAGAAATCAAAATTGTACACGGCAAACCGCGACACAGCGAAAGTCAGGGGAGCGTCGAACGAGCCAATAGAGATATAGAAAATATGATTTTTACTTGGATGCAAGACAATAGATCGGAACGATGGAGTAGAGGCTTGTATTTGGTACAATTTATGAAAAATAAAGCCCATCACGCGGGCATAAAACGATCGCCATACAAAGCCCTCTTTGGCAATGATCCTAAAATTGGACTAGGTAGTTCACGTTTACCCAAAGAATTAATTTCGTCCTTGGAAACCGAAGAAGATTTAATGGAATATGTGAACGTAGACAACAATGAAAATATCACGGTGGATAACAATTCTGATATTTGCAGTAACGACAATTCTACGAGTAGTGATGACCACAGTACTACAGAAATCGATCGACCCTCAAACGGAAATACAAATATCCAACCATCGTCTTCGAAAACTACCGATACTATGTGCACACAAAGGCAAACGTTTTCATCATCCATATCTATGGACGACAATGACGAAGAAATGAAAAATTTTATAGGTAAACTTGAAATAGAATACGTATGTTCCAATTGTTCTGCTACACTACAATCCCAGCCATCGTGTTCTACCGCCACTATAAAATCTTTATTCAAGGAAAATCAACACGATACAATAGAAAATGCCATCGATAGTTTATGTGCATTGTGTTTTAACGAAATGCAAATTGCTGATGAGCGTTTAAGAGCGAAATCAAATTTGCGAAAACAGGCAGACAAAATGTTGTCAAAAAATGTTCAATATTTTACACACGTAAAACGGGGCACTACCGTACGTTTGGTTATACCAGACGAAGATAGAGCACGCGGCGAGGCAAGAAGTATATTAGCCGTAGTTATGAAATCAGAAAATGATATGTATGTACTGGGTACAAAATATGGAATACTTCAACAACATTATCTGAGAACGCAATTTATGGTTTGTAACGAAAAATTAATGAACCTCAACGAAATTCCCAATAAACAAATTTCCCTAAGAACATCCGCAATTGAACAATCGTCCCGTACCGGTGCTGGGTATTTAAAATGCCACTGCACTTATAAATGTTTTGATAAAAAATGCATTTGTTTCAAAAATAAAAGACTTTGTAATTCAAAATGTCACAATAGCGAAACTTGTAAAAATAAATGAGTTTATAAATAAAATTGTCCAAAAAAATGTATATTGAACCACAATTTCATTCCGTCAAAAAAATCATCTACATAATTATCAGACATAATTTCTGAATCAAAATAGGGTTTTGGCATTGAATAAAAAAATGTGGTATTTGAATTATCGAATGTTTGCAACCTCTGAATAGTATCTCGGGCATTGGAATTTAACCCGAAAAATGTACACACTTTCAGATAAAACACCAAGCCTATTACAGAACAACATATAATAATTATTAAAATAAAGATTATCAAGTCAAACATGTATATATTAAATTAAAACGTTTCAATTACAATCTTATATTATTTTTTCACAAATTTTCCTAAATACTATACTTTTAAATATATTTTTTTCCATCTTTGGTTCAAAACTTAACATATTTGTCATAAATTCACATTCATTATTTAAATTACTTGATACACCTCTAACCAGTAAATTAAAAATATATGTTATAATACAATCATATTCATCATCACCAAAATGTCTCGCATAGATTTCATTCATTTTATGTGACCACGAATCCAACAATTGGTCAGAAATGTCCTTTCCAAAATTTTTTTCATCCAACCACAGTTTCAATTGTTGCTTTCCAAACGACTTTACGACATCGTCAACATAAGCCCCAATTGATATTTGCATTGTCTCCTGTTCCATTTCCGTGCTTTCTATGGTATACATTAAAAAATTTATTTTTTGCAAGGATTTAACGCATTCATTTTTCTGAATTTTTTTCAAGTTATTTTTCACCACCACTTTAAACATTTGAATTATATTTGTTAAATATACTTTTTCCTGTATTGTTATACTGATGGTATCGGTGCATTCATTAAATATTGAGATGAATTTTTCTTCTTTTCCATCAAACAACAAACTATTTATACTCCTCCAAGAAAGCCGATTTTTATTACCCACCAAATAGTTCTTCCTGGGCGAGTGTATAGGAAATCTTTGTTGTGCAGTATCCACATCATTAGATATTTCTTCACCGTCTTTTGGAAATGTACATTCCTTGATCATTTCAAACTATAAAACAAACAAATAATAAAGTACAATAAATTTAATAAATTATACTTACACTGGGGGGTATAACGTACTGATTACTGTTGCACTTACAAATGCATTGGTAATGATATAAAGACTGACATATACCATCAACTAATGCTTGAAATTCCCCCGGCCAACGAGAATATTCCCTTCCATATTTCCTAATAAATGTGTTGGGGTCTTCTACATATGTTTTTTCAAATTTATATAAACAACATAAAAAAGTTATTTCATTGTACTTTTTAATTTTTTTAGAGTAACGAGGCCCTATATATGCAAAAAATTTAGCCAATATTTTTTTAATACGATGTCTACGATTAACTACATATAAATTTGAAGAACTGTACGAACTTTCTGACTTGGTATCCTCACTTTCTTCCTCATCTGTAATACGCTTTCTTCCAATACCCAGTCCCCTTGGAGAATAAATGTTGCATTTACTTAACTTTTCTTCAATACCATTTTCCTGGATTTGATTTGTTATCAGCTTTCTTTGATTCTCAAGTGTTGCTATATCAAACACTCGTAGGTTACTTAGGTTTTCTTCAAAATTGTTCGAGTCATATGCATGCTGAATTTTTTCAACTTCATCATTTTCAACAGATTCAATTTCTTCAAGATTATCATTTTTTTCTAATAAAAAATTTACTGCCGATTCCGTTTCTTTGTTATACTCGTCGAGACTCATGTTGAATTTGAGAAAACTACCGTCTGCAAGATATATATATACTATTATTCCCCCATTTTCTATTATACAAACAATGGAATACTTGGAAATATAAATCATGTATTACATCTACAACTAGATGTATAAACACATCTATTATTAAATTAATAATAACAATAACCATTTTATTATTTTCCTAAAATGCGTTAAATTTATTAGAACCAGTTTAGATGACACGGTTTTGTTTCTACTCTGAAATTATTCAACATTAATTTTTGGTCATTTCTTTTTAACAGATTTAATTGCAAGATATGACAAAAAGACAAACATTTAAAAATAAGTCGTTTCACTTTTGCCCGTGTTTTACTAAAATTATTTTCAAATATTTTTAGTAGTTTCGTTTTATCAGTTTAAAATATAGAAACCCGGTGAAACATAAAAGTAAAAATAAATTTTTGGGTTATTTCATTTAAATCTCAAGTACAATATTTGCAGAATTTAGTTTGACAAATATTTATTTGTGATTCTCAATTTAAATTGCAATTAATTGGATATTTAAAAATAAAAAATTGAATTTAATCCTTGTATTAATTCGCAACTTTTGTTATTTCCTAATATAGTTTTATTTTTTATCCACGATTTGAAGTTCTAAATATTAACGGATATTTTTTTAAAGTTATTAAATCTAATCTGGACGACACGGTTTTATTTCTACTCTGAGATTATTCAACATTAATAATAAAGTTTTTAGTCATTTTTTAGCAAATTAAAAAACCGAATCATAATAAAAAATAAAACTACACAGAAGCAGAAATAAACTCTTGGTTATTTTATTTATATTACAGAATTCAATTTGATAATTCTTTAATATAAATGTTTTTCAAATTGAATTGCAAGTCATCTGATGTTTTAAAATAAAAAAAATTAACATTTATTCTGAAACTTTTATTATTTCTAAAAAAATTAAATTTGCAAGATTACTCGTGATCTAAATAATTTCATCTAAAGTTTGTCGAGTAACAGACAAATTTTCTAAGCATTGAAATTATCCAGCATAAGAAGTTTTTTATTGGTTTGTTTTTGTAAATAAAACCATATGGAAGTAGAACTAAAATTTATTGTAAATTCTAATTATTACATCTTTTTCAACGTTATTTACAAGTATTGACCAACTTGAAACGTTGATGAATTATAATTAAGAAAAATACACAGTAAAAATGGAGAAATAACTCAATGTAGATTTACATGTAATAATCAATGTACTAATTAATATCTTTAGGGGGGTATGAGAAAGAATTCAGCACTTTGTGTATATAAAGAAGGACTCGCTTCTAATTCTTCAAAGTATTACTTTACTATACACATAATCATGCAATCAATAAAAGATAATCGTGAAAAATGTCCCTATAATGCACATCATAAGGTAACAAAAGAACGTATCGGAAGACATATTTTAGAATGTGGAAAAAATTATCCACATTTAAAAAGATGTCAATTCAATATGAGACATATAATTCCGAAAGACAAACTGGAAGAACATCATGAAAATTGCCCGGAGAAAAGGGACGATGTATTATATTTATTAAATCATAGCAGATATCCACTGTCAAGAAACGAAGATGAGCAACCGACAAGATACCCTATTTATAATATACACATACCAACAACAGAATCGTGGGATGATTGAAATATGTTAACAAAAAACCCTGTATTATTGAAATATTGTATTTTCTTGATTATTTAATTTAAATTAAAACAAATAAAATATTTATTATAAGATATTTCGGTTTTTATTTCTATAGAATTGAATTGTTGACTTGTTAAAAATATAAACTTAACTAAATTTAACTTCAGAAAACTTTTATTTGAATTCATCATTATTTTTTTCTACTGTTTGTAGAAACAAGTTCTTTTATCAGTTTAAAAAATTATTCGTGTTCATGGTAATCTCGAAAATTGAAATTCTATTTACAAATAATATTTTGTATTTTATTTCATGGTAATTTAAGTTTTTAGTTATATAATTTCAACACTTTGAACAATTATTCTTGAATCGAGATTTTCTAATGCTGGTCGTGTGAATATTCGATTCACAAATTCCAATAGAAAAATCTGAATGTCTAAAAAATTATCAAACTAAATTCTGTTCAAGTAGAGTAGTCGTTTGAGGTTATAATTCATACAAAAGACAAAACTTATCTTATTTTATTTAAATTATAACCTCAAACGACTACTCTACTTGAACTCTGATATTCATTTGAACTTAAAATTACCCCCTCTACCACAATTTTCGTCTAATTTTTAGTGGAAAGGGAAGCTTTCGGGTGCTCGGACCAATGAAATGGGTTATTATCAATCATGTGGTACTAAAATTACTATATAAACAACATATCCTTCGCGCGCGACTCACTTCTTATCCATAAATATATCTTTAATAAAGAAGTTAGAGAGAGGATGATGCGAAGTTCGTCTATTATAATATAAACATATATATATATATATATATATATATATATATATATATATATATATGTTTATATTATAATATTAATCACTCACTTTCAATACATTTTATTTCTATCGTGTTTTAAGTTTTGCAATTTAAAAATGAATCGACAAAAAATTTGTGTAGATATTTAATTCGTGGATACTTTTCAAACTTATAAATTTACTGAAACCACGGCACGATTTTATTTTTGTCGTGGAGTTTCTAAATTCTTTAATCAATTTGAATTGCAAAACGCAAATCACCATGAAATTAAAACACAAAACTTTTATTGCGAACAGCGTTGAATATCTGGTTTAACAAAGTTGTTTCGTTTTAACAATTAAAAATACAAACATAAAGTGAGAAATAAAAGCAGAAATGAAATCTTGGGTTATTTTATTTACTTTGTGTCAACTCGCAACTTTTATTATTTCCTAAAATAGTTTTAGAAGATTATCTACGATTTCAAGTTCTAAATTGTCGATTAACGGATAATTTTTAAGGTCTTAAAATTATTAGAACTAGTCTAGACGATGTGGTTTTGTTTCTACTTTGAGATCATTCAACATTAATTTAAAAGTTTTTAGTCAGTTTTTAGCAAATTAGAAAGCCGAATCATAGTAAAAAATAAAACTACACAGAAGCAGAAATAAAATCTTGGTTATTTTTATTTATATTGCAGAATTCAATTTGACAATTAACTTTTTTTTAAATTGAATTGCAAGTCATCTGATGTTTTAAAATAAAAAAAATTAACATTTATTCTGAAACTTTTATTATTTCTAAAAAAAATTAATTTTTCAAGATTACTCGTGATCTAGATAAATACATCTAAAGTTTGTCGAGTAAAAGACAAATTTTCTAAGCATTGAAATTATCCAGCATAAGAAGTTTTTTATTGGTTTGTTTTTGTAAATTAAAATGCAAGATTACGATAAAAATAAAACCATATGGAAGTAGAACTAAAATTTATTGTAAATTCTAATTATTATATCTTTTTCAACGTTATAGTGTTTAAAGTTTTACAATTTAAAAACGAAATCTAGTTCCAATAATTTTAACGGTTAAAAAAAATATTTGTGAATCAACAAGCTTTTGCTAAGTTGGTTGTGTAAACATTCAATTCGTGGATTTTTTAAAAGATAATAGTAATCTCACCAAAAGATTTACAGACTAAAAAATGAAACATAAATCTTGATTAAAAATTCTAATTGAGATTCATATAAAAAATTGTGCTCTAAGTTTTGTAATTAAAATGAAGGAAAAGCAAACGACTAAAAAAACTGAAATCTATATTTTCATTCAAATATAAATTTTATAATTGATGAATGTAAATAAAATTTAAAATTGAATATTGTAGAAGTTAGCTAGTTAATTTTAAGATTATGAAAAATTATTTTACAGAAATGATGTTTCAGTTTTTTTGTTAAAATATGGATCAAAAAAATTGTTGAATAAATTAATTCAAGATTTTATTTTATGGTAATTTAAGTTTTCGTGCTAAACTTGACTTAAATGTAAATTTACAAGTATTGACCAACTTGAAACGTTGATGAATTATAATTAAGAAAAATACACAGTAAAAATGGAGAAATAACTCAATGTAGATTTACATGTAATAATCAATGTACTAATTAATATCTTTAGGGGGGTATGAGAAAGAATTCAGCACTTTGTGTATATAAAGAAGGACTCGCTTCTAATTCTTCAAAGTATTACTTTACTATACACATAATCATGCAATCAATAAAAGATAATCGTGAAAAATGTCCCTATAATGCACATCATAAGGTAACAAAAGAACGTATCGGAAGACATATTTTAGAATGTGGAAAAAATTATCCACATTTAAAAAGATGTCAATTCAATATGAGACATATAATTCCGAAAGACAAACTGGAAGAACATCATGAAAATTGCCCGGAGAAAAGGGACGATGTATTATATTTATTAAATCATAGCAGATATCCACTGTCAAGAAACGAAGATGAGCAACCGACAAGATACCCTATTTATAATATACACATACCAACAACAGAATCGTGGGATGATTGAAATATGTTAACAAAAAACCCTGTATTATTGAAATATTGTATTTTCTTGATTATTTAATTTAAATTAAAACAAATAAAATATTTATTATAAGATATTTCGGTTTTTATTTCTATAGAATTGAATTGTTGACTTGTTAAAAATATAAACTTAACTAAATTTAACTTCAGAAAACTTTTATTTGAATTCATCATTATTTTTTTCTACTGTTTGTAGAAACAAGTTCTTTTATCAGTTTAAAAAATTATTCGTGTTCATGGTAATCTCGAAAATTGAAATTCTATTTACAAATAATATTTTGTATTTTATTTCATGGTAATTTAAGTTTTTAGTTATATAATTTCAACACTTTGAACAATTATTCTTGAATCGAGATTTTCTAATGCTGGTCGTGTGAATATTCGATTCACAAATTCCAATAGAAAAATCTGAATGTCTAAAAAATTATCAAACTAAATTCTGTTCAAGTAGAGTAGTCGTTTGAGGTTATAATTCATACAAAAGACAAAACTTATCTTATTTTATTTAAATTATAACCTCAAACGACTACTCTACTTGAACTCTGATATTCATTTGAACTTAAAATTACCCCCTCTACCACAATTTTCGTCTAATTTTTAGTGGAAAGGGAAGCTTTCGGGTGCTCGGACCAATGAAATGGGTTATTATCAATCATGTGGTACTAAAATTACTATATAAACAACATATCCTTCGCGCGCGACTCACTTCTTATCCATAAATATATCTTTAATAAAGAAGTTAGAGAGAGGATGATGCGAAGTTCGTCTATTATAATATAAACATATATATATATATATATATATATATATATATATATATATATGTTTATATTATAATATTAATCACTCACTTTCAATACATTTTATTTCTATCGTGTTTTAAGTTTTGCAATTTAAAAATGAATCGACAAAAAATTTGTGTAGATATTTAATTCGTGGATACTTTTCAAACTTATAAATTTACTGAAACCACGGCACGATTTTATTTTTGTCGTGGAGTTTCTAAATTCTTTAATCAATTTGAATTGCAAAACGCAAATCACCATGAAATTAAAACACAAAACTTTTATTGCGAACAGCGTTGAATATCTGGTTTAACAAAGTTGTTTCGTTTTAACAATTAAAAATACAAACATAAAGTGAGAAATAAAAGCAGAAATGAAATCTTGGGTTATTTTATTTACTTTGTGTCAACTCGCAACTTTTATTATTTCCTAAAATAGTTTTAGAAGATTATCCACGATTTCAAGTTCTAAATTGTCGATTAACGGATAATTTTTAAGGTCTTAAAATTATTAGAACTAGTCTAGACGATGTGGTTTTGTTTCTACTTTGAGATCATTCAACATTAATTTAAAAGTTTTTAGTCAGTTTTTAGCAAATTAGAAAGCCGAATCATAGTAAAAAATAAAACTACACAGAAGCAGAAATAAAATCTTGGTTATTTTTATTTATATTGCAGAATTCAATTTGACAATTAACTTTTTTTTAAATTGAATTGCAAGTCATCTGATGTTTTAAAATAAAAAAAATTAACATTTATTCTGAAACTTTTATTATTTCTAAAAAAAAATTAATTTTTCAAGATTACTCGTGATCTAGATAAATACATCTAAAGTTTGTCGAGTAAAAGACAAATTTTCTAAGCATTGAAATTATCCAGCATAAGAAGTTTTTTATTGGTTTGTTTTTGTAAATTAAAATGCAAGATTACGATAAAAATAAAACCATATGGAAGTAGAACTAAAATTTATTGTAAATTCTAATTATTATATCTTTTTCAACGTTATAGTGTTTAAAGTTTTACAATTTAAAAACGAAATCTAGTTCCAATAATTTTAACGGTTAAAAAAAATATTTGTGAATCAACAAGCTTTTGCTAAGTTGGTTGTGTAAACATTCAATTCGTGGATTTTTTAAAAGATAATAGTAATCTCACCAAAAGATTTACAGACTAAAAAATGAAACATAAATCTTGATTAAAAATTCTAATTGAGATTCATATAAAAAATTGTGCTCTAAGTTTTGTAATTAAAATGAAGGAAAAGCAAACGACTAAAAAAACTGAAATCTATATTTTCATTCAAATATAAATTTTATAATTGATGAATGTAAATAAAATTTAAAATTGAATATTGTAGAAGTTAGCTAGTTAATTTTAAGATTATGAAAAATTATTTTACAGAAATGATGTTTCAGTTTTTTTGTTAAAATATGGATCAAAAAAATTGTTGAATAAATTAATTCAAGATTTTATTTTATGGTAATTTAAGTTTTCGTGCTAAACTTGACTTAAATGTAAATTTACAAGTATTGACCAACTTGAAACGTTGATGAATTATAATTAAGAAAAATACACAGTAAAAATGGAGAAATAACTCAATGTAGATTTACATGTAATAATCAATGTACTAATTAATATCTTTAGGGGGGTATGAGAAAGAATTCAGCACTTTGTGTATATAAAGAAGGACTCGCTTCTAATTCTTCAAAGTATTACTTTACTATACACATAATCATGCAATCAATAAAAGATAATCGTGAAAAATGTCCCTATAATGCACATCATAAGGTAACAAAAGAACGTATCGGAAGACATATTTTAGAATGTGGAAAAAATTATCCACATTTAAAAAGATGTCAATTCAATATGAGACATATAATTCCGAAAGACAAACTGGAAGAACATCATGAAAATTGCCCGGAGAAAAGGGACGATGTATTATATTTATTAAATCATAGCAGATATCCACTGTCAAGAAACGAAGATGAGCAACCGACAAGATACCCTATTTATAATATACACATACCAACAACAGAATCGTGGGATGATTGAAATATGTTAACAAAAAACCCTGTATTATTGAAATATTGTATTTTCTTGATTATTTAATTTAAATTAAAACAAATAAAATATTTATTATAAGATATTTCGGTTTTTATTTCTATAGAATTGAATTGTTGACTTGTTAAAAATATAAACTTAACTAAATTTAACTTCAGAAAACTTTTATTTGAATTCATCATTATTTTTTTCTACTGTTTGTAGAAACAAGTTCTTTTATCAGTTTAAAAAATTATTCGTGTTCATGGTAATCTCGAAAATTGAAATTCTATTTACAAATAATATTTTGTATTTTATTTCATGGTAATTTAAGTTTTTAGTTATATAATTTCAACACTTTGAACAATTATTCTTGAATCGAGATTTTCTAATGCTGGTCGTGTGAATATTCGATTCACAAATTCCAATAGAAAAATCTGAATGTCTAAAAAATTATCAAACTAAATTCTGTTCAAGTAGAGTAGTCGTTTGAGGTTATAATTCATACAAAAGACAAAACTTATCTTATTTTATTTAAATTATAACCTCAAACGACTACTCTACTTGAACTCTGATATTCATTTGAACTTAAAATTACCCCCTCTACCACAATTTTCGTCTAATTTTTAGTGGAAAGGGAAGCTTTCGGGTGCTCGGACCAATGAAATGGGTTATTATCAATCATGTGGTACTAAAATTACTATATAAACAACATATCCTTCGCGCGCGACTCACTTCTTATCCATAAATATATCTTTAATAAAGAAGTTAGAGAGAGGATGATGCGAAGTTCGTCTATTATAATATAAATATATATATATATATATATATATATATATATATATATATATATGTTTATATTATAATATTAATCACTCACTTTCAATACATTTTATTTCTATCGTGTTTTAAGTTTTGCAATTTAAAAATGAATCGACAAAAAATTTGTGTAGATATTTAATTCGTGGATACTTTTCAAACTTATAAATTTACTGAAACCACGGCACGATTTTATTTTTGTCGTGGAGTTTCTAAATTCTTTAATCAATTTGAATTGCAAAACGCAAATCACCATGAAATTAAAACACAAAACTTTTATTGCGAACAGCGTTGAATATCTGGTTTAACAAAGTTGTTTCGTTTTAACAATTAAAAATACAAACATAAAGTGAGAAATAAAAGCAGAAATGAAATCTTGGGTTATTTTATTTACTTTGTGTCAACTCGCAACTTTTATTATTTCCTAAAATAGTTTTAGAAGATTATCCACGATTTCAAGTTCTAAATTGTCGATTAACGGATAATTTTTAAGGTCTTAAAATTATTAGAACTAGTCTAGACGATGTGGTTTTGTTTCTACTTTGAGATTATTCAACATTAATTTAAAAGTTTTTAGTCAGTTTTTAGCAAATTAGAAAGCCGAATCATAGTAAAAAATTAAACTACACAGAAGCAGAAATAAAATCTTGGTTATTTTTATTTATATTGCAGAATTCAATTTGACAATTAACTTTTTTTTAAATTGAATTGCAAGTCATCTGATGTTTTAAAATAAAAAAAATTAACATTTATTCTGAAACTTTTATTATTTCTAAAAAAAATTAATTTTTCAAGATTACTCGTGATCTAGATAAATACATCTAAAGTTTGTCGAGTAAAAGACAAATTTTCTAAGCATTGAAATTATCCAGCATAAGAAGTTTTTTATTGGTTTGTTTTTGTAAATTAAAATGCAAGATTACGATAAAAATAAAACCATATGGAAGTAGAACTAAAATTTATTGTAAATTCTAATTATTATATCTTTTTCAACGTTATAGTGTTTAAAGTTTTACAATTTAAAAACGAAATCTAGTTCCAATAATTTTAACGGTTAAAAAAAATATTTGTGAATCAACAAGCTTTTGCTAAGTTGGTTGTGTAAACATTCAATTCGTGGATTTTTTAAAAGATAATAGTAATCTCACCAAAAGATTTACAGACTAAAAAATGAAACATAAATCTTGATTAAAAATTCTAATTGAGATTCATATAAAAAATTGTGCTCTAAGTTTTGTAATTAAAATGAAGGAAAAGCAAACGACTAAAAAAACTGAAATCTATATTTTCATTCAAATATAAATTTTATAATTGATGAATGTAAATAAAATTTAAAATTGAATATTGTAGAAGTTAGCTAGTTAATTTTAAGATTATGAAAAATTATTTTACAGAAATGATGTTTCAGTTTTTTTGTTAAAATATGGATCAAAAAAATTGTTGAATAAATTAATTCAAGATTTTATTTTATGGTAATTTAAGTTTTCGTGCTAAACTTGACTTAAATGTAAATTTACAAGTATTGACCAACTTGAAACGTTGATGAATTATAATTAAGAAAAATACACAGTAAAAATGGAGAAATAACTCAATGTAGATTTACATGTAATAATCAATGTACTAATTAATATCTTTAGGGGGGTATGAGAAAGAATTCAGCACTTTGTGTATATAAAGAAGGACTCGCTTCTAATTCTTCAAAGTATTACTTTACTATACACATAATCATGCAATCAATAAAAGATAATCGTGAAAAATGTCCCTATAATGCACATCATAAGGTAACAAAAGAACGTATCGGAAGACATATTTTAGAATGTGGAAAAAATTATCCACATTTAAAAAGATGTCAATTCAATATGAGACATATAATTCCGAAAGACAAACTGGAAGAACATCATGAAAATTGCCCGGAGAAAAGGGACGATGTATTATATTTATTAAATCATAGCAGATATCCACTGTCAAGAAACGAAGATGAGCAACCGACAAGATACCCTATTTATAATATACACATACCAACAACAGAATGGTGGGATGATTGAAATATGTTAACAAAAAACCCTGTATTATTGAAATATTGTATTTTCTTGATTATTTAATTTAAATTAAAACAAATAAAATATTTATTATAAGATATTTCGGTTTTTATTTCTATAGAATTGAATTGTTGACTTGTTAAAAATATAAACTTAACTAAATTTAACTTCAGAAAACTTTTATTTGAATTCATCATTATTTTTTTCTACTGTTTGTAGAAACAAGTTCTTTTATCAGTTTAAAAAATTATTCGTGTTCATGGTAATCTCGAAAATTGAAATTCTATTTACAAATAATATTTTGTATTTTATTTCATGGTAATTTAAGTTTTTAGTTATATAATTTCAACACTTTGAACAATTATTCTTGAATCGAGATTTTCTAATGCTGGTCGTGTGAATATTCGATTCACAAATTCCAATAGAAAAATCTGAATGTCTAAAAAATTATCAAACTAAATTCTGTTCAAGTAGAGTAGTCGTTTGAGGTTATAATTCATACAAAAGACAAAACTTATCTTATTTTATTTAAATTATAACCTCAAACGACTACTCTACTTGAACTCTGATATTCATTTGAACTTAAAATTACCCCCTCTACCACAATTTTCGTCTAATTTTTAGTGGAAAGGGAAGCTTTCGGGTGCTCGGACCAATGAAATGGGTTATTATCAATCATGTGGTACTAAAATTACTATATAAACAACATATCCTTCGCGCGCGACTCACTTCTTATCCATAAATATATCTTTAATAAAGAAGTTAGAGAGAGGATGATGCGAAGTTCGTCTATTATAATATAAACATATATATATATATATATATATATATATATATATATATGTTTATATTATAATATTAATCACTCACTTTCAATACATTTTATTTCTATCGTGTTTTAAGTTTTGCAATTTAAAAATGAATCGACAAAAAATTTGTGTAGATATTTAATTCGTGGATACTTTTCAAACTTATAAATTTACTGAAACCACGGCACGATTTTATTTTTGTCGTGGAGTTTCTAAATTCTTTAATCAATTTGAATTGCAAAACGCAAATCACCATGAAATTAAAACACAAAACTTTTATTGCGAACAGCGTTGAATATCTGGTTTAACAAAGTTGTTTCGTTTTAACAATTAAAAATACAAACATAAAGTGAGAAATAAAAGCAGAAATGAAATCTTGGGTTATTTTATTTACTTTGTGTCAACTCGCAACTTTTATTATTTCCTAAAATAGTTTTAGAAGATTATCCACGATTTCAAGTTCTAAATTGTCGATTAACGGATAATTTTTAAGGTCTTAAAATTATTAGAACTAGTCTAGACGATGTGGTTTTGTTTCTACTTTGAGATTATTCAACATTAATTTAAAAGTTTTTAGTCAGTTTTTAGCAAATTAGAAAGCCGAATCATAGTAAAAAATTAAACTACACAGAAGCAGAAATAAAATCTTGGTTATTTTTATTTATATTGCAGAATTCAATTTGACAATTAACTTTTTTTTAAATTGAATTGCAAGTCATCTGATGTTTTAAAATAAAAAAATTAACATTTATTCTGAAACTTTTATTATTTCTAAAAAAAATTAATTTTTCAAGATTACTCGTGATCTAGATAAATACATCTAAAGTTTGTCGAGTAAAAGACAAATTTTCTAAGCATTGAAATTATCCAGCATAAGAAGTTTTTTATTGGTTTGTTTTTGTAAATTAAAATGCAAGATTACGATAAAAATAAAACCATATGGAAGTAGAACTAAAATTTATTGTAAATTCTAATTATTATATCTTTTTCAACGTTATAGTGTTTAAAGTTTTACAATTTAAAAACGAAATCTAGTTCCAATAATTTTAACGGTTAAAAAAAATATTTGTGAATCAACAAGCTTTTGCTAAGTTGGTTGTGTAAACATTCAATTCGTGGATTTTTTAAAAGATAATAGTAATCTCACCAAAAGATTTACAGACTAAAAAATGAAACATAAATCTTGATTAAAAATTCTAATTGAGATTCATATAAAAAATTGTGCTCTAAGTTTTGTAATTAAAATGAAGGAAAAGCAAACGACTAAAAAAACTGAAATCTATATTTTCATTCAAATATAAATTTTATAATTGATGAATGTAAATAAAATTTAAAATTGAATATTGTAGAAGTTAGCTAGTTAATTTTAAGATTATGAAAAATTATTTTACAGAAATGATGTTTCAGTTTTTTTGTTAAAATATGGATCAAAAAAATTGTTGAATAAATTAATTCAAGATTTTATTTTATGGTAATTTAAGTTTTCGTGCTAAACTTGACTTAAATGTAAATTTACAAGTATTGACCAACTTGAAACGTTGATGAATTATAATTAAGAAAAATACACAGTAAAAATGGAGAAATAACTCAATGTAGATTTACATGTAATAATCAATGTACTAATTAATATCTTTAGGGGGGTATGAGAAAGAATTCAGCACTTTGTGTATATAAAGAAGGACTCGCTTCTAATTCTTCAAAGTATTACTTTACTATACACATAATCATGCAATCAATAAAAGATAATCGTGAAAAATGTCCCTATAATGCACATCATAAGGTAACAAAAGAACGTATCGGAAGACATATTTTAGAATGTGGAAAAAATTATCCACATTTAAAAAGATGTCAATTCAATATGAGACATATAATTCCGAAAGACAAACTGGAAGAACATCATGAAAATTGCCCGGAGAAAAGGGACGATGTATTATATTTATTAAATCATAGCAGATATCCACTGTCAAGAAACGAAGATGAGCAACCGACAAGATACCCTATTTATAATATACACATACCAACAACAGAATCGTGGGATGATTGAAATATGTTAACAAAAAAACCCTGTATTATTGAAATATTGTATTTTCTTGATTATTTAATTTAAATTAAAACAAATAAAATATTTATTATAAGATATTTCGGTTTTTATTTCTATAGAATTGAATTGTTGACTTGTTAAAAATATAAACTTAACTAAATTTAACTTCAGAAAACTTTTATTTGAATTCATCATTATTTTTTTCTACTGTTTGTAGAAACAAGTTCTTTTATCAGTTTAAAAAATTATTCGTGTTCATGGTAATCTCGAAAATTGAAATTCTATTTACAAATAATATTTTGTATTTTATTTCATGGTAATTTAAGTTTTTAGTTATATAATTTCAACACTTTGAACAATTATTCTTGAATCGAGATTTTCTAATGCTGGTCGTGTGAATATTCGATTCACAAATTCCAATAGAAAAATCTGAATGTCTAAAAAATTATCAAACTAAATTCTGTTCAAGTAGAGTAGTCGTTTGAGGTTATAATTCATACAAAAGACAAAACTTATCTTATTTTATTTAAATTATAACCTCAAACGACTACTCTACTTGAACTCTGATATTCATTTGAACTTAAAATTACCCCCTCTACCACAATTTTCGTCTAATTTTTAGTGGAAAGGGAAGCTTTCGGGTGCTCGGACCAATGAAATGGGTTATTATCAATCATGTGGTACTAAAATTACTATATAAACAACATATCCTTCGCGCGCGACTCACTTCTTATCCATAAATATATCTTTAATAAAGAAGTTAGAGAGAGGATGATGCGAAGTTCGTCTATTATAATATAAACATATATATATATATATATATATATATATATATATATGTTTATATTATAATATTAATCACTCACTTTCAATACATTTTATTTCTATCGTGTTTTAAGTTTTGCAATTTAAAAATGAATCGACAAAAAATTTGTGTAGATATTTAATTCGTGGATACTTTTCAAACTTATAAATTTACTGAAACCACGGCACGATTTTATTTTTGTCGTGGAGTTTCTAAATTCTTTAATCAATTTGAATTGCAAAACGCAAATCACCATGAAATTAAAACACAAAACTTTTATTGCGAACAGCGTTGAATATCTGGTTTAACAAAGTTGTTTCGTTTTAACAATTAAAAATACAAACATAAAGTGAGAAATAAAAGCAGAAATGAAATCTTGGGTTATTTTATTTACTTTGTGTCAACTCGCAACTTTTATTATTTCCTAAAATAGTTTTAGAAGATTATCCACGATTTCAAGTTCTAAATTGTCGATTAACGGATAATTTTTAAGGTCTTAAAATTATTAGAACTAGTCTAGACGATGTGGTTTTGTTTCTACTTTGAGATTATTCAACATTAATTTAAAAGTTTTTAGTCAGTTTTTAGCAAATTAGAAAGCCGAATCATAGTAAAAAATAAAACTACACAGAAGCAGAAATAAAATCTTGGTTATTTTTATTTATATTGCAGAATTCAATTTGACAATTAACTTTTTTTTAAATTGAATTGCAAGTCATCTGATGTTTTAAAATAAAAAAAATTAACATTTATTCTGAAACTTTTATTATTTCTAAAAAAAATTAATTTTTCAAGATTACTCGTGATCTAGATAATTACATCTAAAGTTTGTCGAGTAAAAGACAAATTTTCTAAGCATTGAAATTATCCAGCATAAGAAGTTTTTTATTGGTTTGTTTTTGTAAATTAAAATGCAAGATTACGATAAAAATAAAACCATATGGAAGTAGAACTAAAATTTATTGTAAATTCTAATTATTATATCTTTTTCAACGTTATAGTGTTTAAAGTTTTACAATTTAAAAACGAAATCTAGTTCCAATAATTTTAACGGTTAAAAAAAATATTTGTGAATCAACAAGCTTTTGCTAAGTTGGTTGTGTAAACATTCAATTCGTGGATTTTTTAAAAGATAATAGTAATCTCACCAAAAGATTTACAGACTAAAAAATGAAACATAAATCTTGATTAAAAATTCTAATTGAGATTCATATAAAAAATTGTGCTCTAAGTTTTGTAATTAAAATGAAGGAAAAGCAAACGACTAAAAAAACTGAAATCTATATTTTCATTCAAATATAAATTTTATAATTGATGAATGTAAATAAAATTTAAAATTGAATATTGTAGAAGTTAGCTAGTTAATTTTAAGATTATGAAAAATTATTTTACAGAAATGATGTTTCAGTTTTTTTGTTAAAATATGGATCAAAAAAATTGTTGAATAAATTAATTCAAGATTTTATTTTATGGTAATTTAAGTTTTCGTGCTAAACTTGACTTAAATGTAAATTTACAAGTATTGACCAACTTGAAACGTTGATGAATTATAATTAAGAAAAATACACAGTAAAAATGGAGAAATAACTCAATGTAGATTTACATGTAATAATCAATGTACTAATTAATATCTTTAGGGGGGTATGAGAAAGAATTCAGCACTTTGTGTATATAAAGAAGGACTCGCTTCTAATTCTTCAAAGTATTACTTTACTATACACATAATCATGCAATCAATAAAAGATAATCGTGAAAAATGTCCCTATAATGCACATCATAAGGTAACAAAAGAACGTATCGGAAGACATATTTTAGAATGTGGAAAAAATTATCCACATTTAAAAAGATGTCAATTCAATATGAGACATATAATTCCGAAAGACAAACTGGAAGAACATCATGAAAATTGCCCGGAGAAAAGGGACGATGTATTATATTTATTAAATCATAGCAGATATCCACTGTCAAGAAACGAAGATGAGCAACCGACAAGATACCCTATTTATAATATACACATACCAACAACAGAATGGTGGGATGATTGAAATATGTTAACAAAAAAACCCTGTATTATTGAAATATTGTATTTTCTTGATAGATATTTATTTAATTTAAATTAAAACAAATAAAATATTTATTATAAGATATTTCGGTTTTTATTTCTATAGAATTGAATTGGTTGACTTGTTAAAAATATAAACTTAATTAAATTTAACTTCAGAAAACTTTTATTTGAATTCATCATTATTTTTTTCTACTGTTTGTAGAAACAAGTTCTTTTATCAGTTTAAAAAATTATTCGTATTCATGGTAATCTCGAAAATTGAAATTCTATTTACAAATAATATTTTGTATTTTATTTCATGGTAATTTAAGTTTTTAGTTATATAATTTCAACACTTTGAACAATTATTCTTGAATCGAGAATTTCTAACGCTGGTCGTGTGAATATTCGATTCACAAATTCCAATAGAAAAATCTGAATGTCTAAAAAATTATCAAACTAAATTCTGTTTCAAAATTATAATTATACATTTTGTAAGTAATTGAAATTAACTAGCTGGCTTCAACGATTTATTAAAAAGAGATTAAAATTTTTAATCATGATTTATGTTTAAATTTTGAGTATTATTATGTTTCGACAATTCAAATTGTAAATCTTTTCGTAAGATTTCAAAACAAAGTATTGGTTTTAAAAAAATATCCACGAATTAAATATTTACACAACCAACTTGGTTATAAATATATTTTTTTAACCGTTACAATTATTGAAACTCGACTACCCTTTTTTTCACTTACGTCACTTTTCAATAAAGTTTTTATAGTTTCGTTTTTAAATTGCAAACCTTAAAACACGATAGAAAATAAAATGTATTGGAAGTGATATATATATATATATATATATATATATATATATATATGTTTATATTATAATAGACGAACTTCGCATCATCCTCTCCTCTAATTTCTTTATTAAAGATATATTTATGGATAAGAAGTGAGTCGCGCGCGAAGGATATGTTGTTTATATAGTAATTTTAGTACCACATGATCAATAATAATCCATTTCATTGGTCCGAGCACTCGAAAGCTTCCCTTTCCACCAAAAATTAGACGAAAATTGTGGTAGAGGGGGTAATTTTACGTTCAAACGAATATCGGAGTTCAAGTAGAGTAGTCGTTTGAGGTTATAATTCATACAAAAGACAAAACTTATGTTATATTATTTGAAATATAACCTCAAACGTCTACCCCCTGTCTATCCCCCAATGAACACATAATTTTAGTAATAATGATAATGACATCTCAAAAGTTATATATAAATCACCTACATTAACATTGTCATTTGTACTTATAAATATATATTTATAAAACAGCTAATAACTTTGTATTTTTATTAAAATTTCATAAATAATTTAATTATAATGATTAATAAAACACTCAACATCTTGAAGAGTAACTAAACCTTCTTGACGATCTCTTTTTAGCAAGAAAATTGGTGTAGTAATTTTTTGGAGGGTAATTCATGTTTCAAAAATTTACTTTTATCATAATAAAAAGCATTCAAATATGTACCATATGGAAGAAAATCAACATGGGTTATAATATTGTCAGTTTTTTGTTTGGGTTTCTAAATTAAAATGGTCACAGCATTTTTTACATTTTGAAGATTTTAGAATAACACTATTATCAAAACACCAGTAAAATATAGAAACGTGTTCACATTGTTTGCAGTAAACAGTAAGAATGTTCAACTTCTTCTTTTTACTCGTGCTAGCTTCAGGTGTGTGATTCTGATATTTATACATTGCCTCGCTTGGCTCAATAACTCTGTATATATATATCTATAATAAATTGTCAGTTATATCTCGAATCAAAAGAATATTAGATTGCTTATCTTATGTAAACAATTATTACGGTTAGTTAACCTCTTGTGGATAATATGTTTAAAAGTGGGAAAATCATTAATTTTGTTTTCAGTTTTCACATACAATTTTAGCTCACTAATTGTAAAATTTGCAAATCTTTAAATAAAAAATTAAAATGACATTGAGAAATTATTTCTGTTTAAAAGAACGAAATAAGCAACAAAAATAAAATACACCTATCATGGGAAAGTGGGTAAAAAGTAAACAGCTAGATGACAAATATTTTATTAATGGTTATAATAAACATGGTTCTATTTTAATTCATTATATAACTGAAGTAAGCTTAAACTTTTGTAATCATTATCAACAGTACCTAAATTTTTATCATAACTTATTAAATTACACAGTCTTCTACAATCATTCGATATGTTACACAAATCTCCTCTGATAATAAATTTTAATAGATATGATATGACATTTATATCGTCATCTGTTTCACCAAAGTGTTTTTTATAAATCTCAGTCATTTTTAATTTAAACAAATTGTATAATTTAGATGAAATGTCCCTGGCAAAATTTTCTTCATTCGTTAATAAATCATGCTGTATTTTATTAAACGTCGATATGATTTCTGTATTGTATTGTTTAATATTTACAACAGGACGTGCTTCGGGGGCATCTTCTTTTGCCCTCTGTATTTTGTACACAAACCATTGCAAACATCGTACCGCATCTACAGACCCTTGATTTATAAAAGCCATTATTTGAGTTCTTATTTCTTCCTTCAAGTTGAACAATACAGAAACCAATGACAATTCGTTTTCCTGCTTAACGAGTCTTTCATTTAATCTATTCAATACAACGATAAAGCAATTTCTGTGGGTTTTTTTGTCCACTTCATAAAAAAATAGGCGCTTCAATAACAGCACCGACAACGGTTGAGACCACACGATAAATGGTATCTTGTAACAAATTTCATCTGAAAATGTTATTTTATTAGCACCGTCGCATTGTGTGTTTGTTGATACTATTGAGCAAGTTTCTAACCTGTCTTCGTGATCAGACAACAAAGACACCCATCTGTTTGTTCTTTGCTGGGAAGAACTATATTCTTGAGGAAATGGTGTGGAAGATCCGTACTCGAATCGTTGTTCTTCCAAACTTGTAGTTGATTGCGGCCGCAAACGATCGGTTGTCGATGCAGAAATATTATTTTCTTTTTGTTGATATCTTGTCGTTGGTATTGGCGATTGCACAGGAGCTTCGTATGTGTATGATTTTGTAGCAGTATGCGGTGTGGGAGAAGATAGTAGTGGAGTAGGTGATTGGGGAACTCGTTCTTGGGGCTGTTTCTTAAAATTATCTGTTGATGTGGGAATTTGAAAATGATGCGTTGACTCTTTTTGGTTTGTTATTTGTAATGGTAATGATTCCACAGTTGCTGTGTATGATTTCTTAGCGATATTTGGTGTAGGAGAGCTCACTAATATAGGTAATGCGGGACTTTGTATCGGAGACCGCCCGTCGTCCCTCGTCAAGCTGGACTCTTTATTGGGACACTGCTGCACTCCATTTTCGAGATAAAGATGATCAACCTAGATACAAATACAATGATATAAAATATATTTGTAATTTATATAACTTACATCACCATCCTTTATATTGCCTTCACATCTCTCACCGTCTTGATCATTTGTGGAAAGTTCCGTTTCTTTACGAATTATTTTTTTGGTACGCGGTTTTCTTTTGTTTAAAGCCTTTCGGCATATGCATTGTCCGTGGCTCGTTTTTTTACATATACTGTCAACAATTTTTTGAAAGTCCTGTGGCCATCTTTCGTATTTTTCATTGTAAAGTCGCGACAACTCTGTAGAATCATCCAGGAACCGACAATCGTATTGATAAACGCAACAATTAAATATTATTTGTTTCTCGTCTTTTAGGATTTTCTTTTTATATTCAGTACTTATATTATCCAACAACTGTTTAAAATTTTTAAGACCACGATCACTAATTCCCTTAAATATCTCACAATATTTAGCTAATGGGTTGGGCGTTAGAGATTCGTTATTGTCACAGACCTCGTCCCTTCTTTTTTTCACCCGTGAATCTCCCAAACTGTCAACGTCTTCATATTTTCGTTTTTTGCTTTGGTAATTTTCAATCATTTCCACAGATGTCTTTAAAGAATTTGTTTTCTTTTCTAGTAAATCATCTCCTGTTGTGGATAATTGATAATTATCCAAGTTATTTGTTTCGGAACTTAGATGGTCTATAATTTCTGTAAATTCTTCCGACTTGTCAAATATTTGGTCCAAACTCAAGTCTGTAATAGAATTCGATGCTGAAAAAAGTGACGTATGCTGTAAAATATTGATTTTATTCGATGTTTTCTTTTGAATCGAATTTTCCTCAAATCTTTCCTAAAATCAAAATAATTATTTGTTTTATTTATATAGAAAAATAAAATTACCAAAACATTGTTGGACATTGTGTAAAAAAATTAATAACCCTATACCACAAACAATTACAAAGACTGAATAGAATGAACGCGTGTATTTATACCTTTATATGTCTCCTACTTATGCATACTAGATTACCGGCCTTTTACTAAAACATTTAAGAATAGATCTATAATTACATCTACATCTAAAATTATAATAAGTGGGGAAACGTGTTATATTTCAATGAAGATACACCGAGATACAAGTCTGTTTATAAAAAAGTGTATTTTGTTTTTGTAATTTAAATTGTGAACATATAATGCAACTCTACGACGAATATAAATTTTAATTTTTTGAAAATTATAAAAGTAACTAATATTCAAAATCTAATTCATTTTCGAGAAAAATAAATAAGCAAATCTTTTTCTTAATACGTTTGCGTTATAATCTTCATATTCTAGAACGAAATTTTTGTTTTATTTTGTTAATAATAAGTATTTTTTGAAGTAGAAGTTGTGGCAGGGAGAGAAAATAAACAGCTATTTTAATTGGTTATGTAATAAATTAATTTAAGAAAACAATGTCTTCTACTCATTACATCGTGTTTATTCCGGGACTGAAAGGAAGTTCAATAACTCTAGATGATTCTAACATACAAATATGGCCACCAAAAAAAATTTATTTACCAAATATAAGTTCAGTTTTAAATAAAACATTTCTAACAAAATGCGAGAAAGAAAATTTAAAATATACAAAAAAATCCAACAAATCTTTAAGATTTAAAATTATAAATAAAATTAAATTGGGGTTGATAACTTTCGACGTTTATGAAGTATTTTTACAATCTTTGCATCGATTAGTGAAGAAGATAGAACACAGAACACCTTGTATTTCAATTAAATTAATTTGTTTTGCATACGATTGGAGACAATCTATTAGCATTTCAGCTTTAAATCTTTACGATTTTTTATTAAAACATTTAAATACCCAGAACAAGGGGGTGATAAATTTTTCCTTACTTGGTCACAGTTTGGGTGGTTTAATTGCAAGATATTTTACTGAGGTTACGCTCAAACTCAAATCGAAATGTAATAATACTAAACAACTTATTCCTCGCCACGTCATTTGTATGGCTACACCGCACAACGGATCTATAAAAGCTCTAATATATTTAACCGGTATAAAATGTATTCCACTAATTTCCCAAAGAGATTCTAAAAATTTATTAAATACATTCGATTCTCTTTACGAATTACTACCGTTTGATCAATTAAGTAATGTAGTTTATGGGAGAAAAATTAAAAATATATGCAAAACCAGAAAATCAAATGTTTTTGAGCGTTTTAAAAATATATTCAAGAAAAATGACTTGGCGTTTGAATGTGCATTATTTACAAGCAAAAAAAAGCTAAATGATGATAATTTTCATAATTTAGTTTTAAATTTACGAAAAAATTTTCCATTGTGGGATTTTGATTTTACAAAATTGCGAAATGCCTTTTTGCATACAAATCGTTTAGATCCATTAAAAAAGCCACAAACTACGACATATACATTCATAAACGCCATTAATCTTAAAACGGCTCGATATCTGTGTCCCGATTCAAAAATTATATATTTTAATGATTCGGGAGACGGAACTGTAGAGAATCCCCTACAAAAAGATTTTGATTTGAAACGGAACAAGTTAAGTACTAAACCATCAAATATAAATGTTCACTTAAGTTTTTTAAAAACTTCACAAATTATGAACATTTTATATAATGTATTTGCTACAAACAACAGTAATTCTTTTGTAAATAACAAAAATGTATCAATTTGTAAAATGAAACAAGTTCAAATGAACATTCAAGTCGATTTCTGTTTAACTCGATCCAATAAAGGTTTTAAACTTGATTTTGTAATAAGGAATCGGGGAGAAAAGGCAATAAATTTTATAAAAATTATAATACAACCTTTATATTCTGATAAATATATTACTTGTTTACATTATACATTAATAAATACGGCGCTCCTTATAACACATACAACATGCGATAATGTAAAAGATGTGTACATTACTTGTTCTGAACATTTATTTCGGTTTCCTCTGATTTAGGGTTTATCGTCATTATTTGATAATTTATTTTTTCATGATTTAATTTAAAATATATGAAATATAAAACTGCAAAAACAATTATCAAGGAAATTATGCATAACACTGAACATATAATAATATACATTGTGACTATATATAAATAATTGTGGTTTTCTTTTGCAGTTAATAAATCCTCAAACACTATTTATTCGGATTTTTAACTGAAACAGTATTTATGTAATTTTATTTTTAAATATAGGGGGGGGGTTATTTATATTGAAAACTTTTTCTTTGTGTGATGTTCTATTTATTTCAATTATATCAAAAGTAATCCATATAAAAGCGTGACATACGGCATCGAGAATCAATCCATCGAAAATAACTGAAACGATACAATGTCCAAAAAAAACTTATATAAAGATGTTTATTGTTCAGAAGAGAATATGGATATAGGAAAAATTAAAAGTTTATTAAAAGTTGGTAAATGGTGTAGTTTGACACAACTTGTCAGAACAACTACTCAACCAATGGAAATCTGTATACCATGTTACTTTAAAAAAGACTTTTCGAAACTGGAATCTGAATTAATCCTCTGGCATGATACTTCAAAACTAATAGAAGTAGACAAAACATTTTGTGATAATTGTAAAAAAAATTTAACATTTATAATGATGCAAAAACTATGTTATTATTGTAATAAAGTAAATACATGAAATGTTACTACATTTTTATTTTAATAAAAAAATATTTCTAAATAATCATTATTATGGAAACCTTTTATTTTCTAATTAAATATTGTCAGTTTGTTTTTCGAAATTAATAAGGATTTTAATATATTCAAGCTTATAAATAATTCCTAATTATGAATATTATATAATTAAGGATTTGTCTATAATTAAAAAAACTGCCAAAATTTGACAAAACATTTTATGGGTATATGTAAAAAAAATTGACTAGGTGTCTAATAAATACTAAAATGTAACGTTAAAAATAATTTATTTGTACAAAAATATTTACATGTGCTAAATATTATTTAACATTCTTTTTTTATCGTCACATATTTTATAGTGTTCTTCCATCTGCTCTTTTGGTATGCGCATTGCATTCACATTTTTTCAAATCCACTGTCGGGTAATTTCTCTCACATCTAAATAAATGATTCAGAAATACCTCTCTACAGACTATGTGGTGTTTGTTGATGGACAGCGCTTGCGTACGACGACTTCTTGTAAATGGTCCATTTTTGGTTCGAGCAACTTTGTTGAACTAAAAAGGATAGAAGGAAAGCTACAGCTTGTTATTATTACCTTACTGTTAAGTCCCGTACAAAAATGAAAAGGTTTTACAGACATTGGGTAAGAGATTCGATTAAAGAAAGAGAAAACAAAAATATAATGAAAACACTATTAAAAGAACTAGAGCGGGAAGATCAGGAATGTTATAAGAACTTTCTTTGCATGTCCGCTGTTGATTTTTGGTATTTACTGGACAAAGTGAAGTTAGTAATAGAAAAACAAAACATAAATATGCGAAATGCAATTCCTGCAGCTGAGCGATTAGTCGCTACTCTTCGTTTTTTAGCTACAGGTAAGTACATAGATATTGTAATTATTTAGTCTTCAGTTTGAAGAAAAAATGAACATTTTAATTGTACCTGAAGTGTGTTTTGCAATATATAATGGTCTAAAAGAAGAATATCTACATGTAAGTTTATATACATATTTTTATTTTACCTTTTGAGGAGTTATTTCACCACTATCATTATTTACTGATAATAAATCCACTGTATTTTCTATATTTAAGGGCAGCTGTGGTGGCGGAATAGTATTTTGCTGTAATTTGAGCTCAAAGTTGTCGTTCATTTTTAAAATAATTCGCTATATTTCTCGCTTTGCCCAAGACTGTAGGTCTGAAGCTTTTGAGTTCATATTTCGGAGTTTGTCAGCCACATAATATCCAAAATTTTTAAAAGAATTTGCAGGCTTTGGCATAATAGCACGGCATTGGTCAAGTATAGTTTCTTGCTCTTGATTTTTTTCTTTTTTGTTGATGAAGATCTGGATAAACTTGGTGGGATATCGATTGTTGATGTAAGCAGTGTGTTAGAAGTTTCTAGAATTACATCCCGTGGATGTGAATCTTGACTCCCTGAACTTTCATCTAAGTCTTTGGTTAGATTATCTAGTCCATTACTCTAAAAGTAAATAATATCAAAGGTAGGTAATTAATGAACAATTGAATATACATTAATTTTATTTTTACAAATGCCAAGCACCGAACAAGAATGGCTGCAAATTTCACAACAATTTGAAGAAAAGTGGAATTTCCCACATTGCATAGGCACATTAAATGACTATAATGAATCCACAATGAGTATATTTTATGAGATTTTTGTCTCATGAAATAATAATCTCGGGAAAATTTTTATTTCATTGTGGAAACAGGCATGAGATACGCGATATACAAGAGATAATCTCGTGAAACAATGTCTTGTGAGAGTTTAGTTGCGTGAACAAGTTTCAAAGTGTAAACATGATATAGTTTCATAAAATGTAAATTTTCAGAGAATAGTCTTTGGGTAACTTGACGAAGAAATGCATTTTAAAATACATCTATTTTTACATGTATTCCAACATGTCGTTGCTTATCGCACAATTCTTGTTTCATGTCCAAATTCCCCCGTCGTATCGTGCCAATTTACTATATAAAACTTTGAGTTATCCTAACATCGACGTACTTGTTTGTTTCCCTAAACATGTTTGCGTTAGACGTACAAGGTTTCGTCATTGACGCAATGTTTATTTGCAAGGAAATTGCAATTTTAATTTTAAAAACTGAAAAATGTTATAGGGCATTACCAATTACCAAAGAAACTTTAACTGCGAGGCAAATATTGGACGCCAACTATGCAACGAATTATGTTCATGGAATAAACTGGGAACATGGAGGTGTATTTCGTTACGATGATCTTGGCCAAGAAATAAAAAAAATTATTGGAACTTCGAAAGTGTATGTTAATGGACAGGAGATAAAGAAATGTTTAAAAAATTTGGTCATTCTAGATGTTCGGGATATTAACTATAAGTACTGGTTGCCGGAATACGAAGATATGAAGAAAAAGTATAGGTCATACCATTGTAGTGAGCATGAAAACAACCACCTACGATGTGCCAAGGAGAATGTTTATTTTATGTATAGTTATTTATGACAAAAAGAAATTTTTACAAATTATATATATTTTTATTTAAAAATACCCTTTCCCTTCCCGATTATATATAGATCGCTAGCGGTTGATTTCAAATCTATAATTTTTCCACAAGAAAATTATTTTAGAGAAATTTTATTTTAAAATATAGATCAAAAAGAATTGTTGAACTAAATTCTATAAATGTAATTAAAATTCAAATAAATTAATTCAAGATTTTATGGTAATTTAAGTTTTTATGCTAGACAATAATTCTACTTTTCGATTTTAGTAGTTTTTAAAAAGTAGTGTGTTAAAACGTTTTTTGATAAAAAGTTGACTTCATGGATTGTGATAACTCTTGGGATATTGAACAGTTGTATGAAAATGTTTTAGTAGACAATTCTCAAATTAATTTGTACTGCTACGAAAATATGAATTGGTTGTTTTGTAGTGAATGTTTGGAACAGAACGAAAACCGACTCAATGAATTAATGGTGTATTGTATAAAGTGCAGGAAAATTACTATGTTTTACGTATTATTAGGAAGAAAACAAACTTTTATCTCACGAAACAACAATGACACTCACATGTAGCTGGTGAAATAAATGTCTCATGCGAGATGTGCACTATATCACGTTTACAATTTGAAACTTGTTCACTCAACTAAACACTCCACAACTCACAATAATTTTATTAATAATATATTTTTGAAAAATTAATTTCGTTTGCCCCTTTTAAATTACAGAACATTTTGTGGAAACACCACATTCAGAAATACTTATTCTCGTGAGAGTAAAATTTCATAAGTTGCATAAATTCAAATGTTTCAAAGAAATATCTCATGTTCTGGGCATGCCTGAGATAAATATATCATGAGACAAAAAATCTCACGAGATTTTACTGTGAATACGATTACAAATAGTATATACACCAAGTTGCCGAAAGATTATTCTCTGAAAATTTACATTTTATGAAACTACAAAATTAGAAAATAACGGTACAAAAAGGTGCGAATCCACAATGAGAATATTTTATGAGATTTTTGTCTCATGAAATAATAATCTCGGGAAAAAAATAATTTCATTATGAAAACAAGCATAAGATACAAGAGATAATCTCGTGAAACGATGTCTCATGAGATAATCTCTTAAAATATTCTCATTGTGGATTTGCACCTTTTGGGTACCATTATTTTCTAGTTTCGTAAATTCATAAAATGTAAATTTTCAGAGAATAGTCTTTGGGCAATTTGACGAAGAAATGCATTTTAAAATACATCTATTTTTACATGTATTCCAATATGTCGTTGCTTATCGCACAATGCTTGTTTCTTGTTCAAATTCCCCCGTATCGTGACAATTTACTATATAAAACTTCGAGTTATCCTAACATCGATGTACTTGTTTGTTTCACTAAACATGTTTGCGTTAGACGTACAAGGTTTTGTCATTGACGGAGTATTTATTTGCAAGGAAATTGCAATTTTAAATTTAATAACTGAAAAATGTTATAGGGCATTTTTCAGATTACCAATTACCAAAGAAACTTTAACTACAAGGGGAATATTGGACGCGAACTATGCAACGAATTATGTTCATGGAATAAACTGGGAACATGGAGGTGTATCTCGTTACGATGATCTTGGACAAGAAATAAAAAAAATTATCGGGACTTCGAAAGTGTATGTTAATGGACAGGAGATAAAGAAATGGTTAAAAAATTTGGTCATTCTAGATGTTCGGGATATTAACTATAAGTACTGGTTGCCGGAATACGAAGATATGAAGAAAAGGTATAGGTCATACCATTGCGGCGAGCACGAAAACAACCACCTACGATGTGCCAAGGAGAATGTTTTTTTATGTATAGTTATTTATGGCAAAAAGAAATTTTTACAAATTATATATATTTTTATTTAAAAATACCCTTTCCCTTCCCGATTATATATATAGATCGCTAGCGGTTGATTTCAAATTTATAATTTTTCCACAAGAAAATTATTTTAGAGAAATTTTATTTTAAAATATAGATCAAAAAGAATTGTTGAACTAAATTCTATAAATGTAATTAAAATTCAAATAAATTAATTCAAGATTTTATGGTAATTTAAGTTTTTATGCTAGACAATAATTCTACTTTTCAATTTTAGTAGTTTTTAAAAAGTAGTGTGTTAAAACGTTTTTTGATAAAAAGTTGACTTCATGGATTGTGATAACTCTTGGGATATTGAACAGTTGTATGAAAATGTTTTAGTAGACAATTCTCAAATTAATTTGTACTGCTACGAAAATATGAATTGGTTGTTTTGTAGTGAATGTTTGGAACAGAACGAAAACCGACTCAATGAATTAATGGTGTACTGTATAAAGTGCAGGAAAATTACTATACACTATGTTTCACGCATTATTAGGAAAAAACAAACTTTTATCTCACGAGACAACAATGACACTCACATGTAGCTGGTGAAATAAATGTCTCATGCGAGATGTGCACTATATCACGTTTACAATTTGAAACTTGTTCATTCAACTAAACACTCCACAACTCACAATAATTTTATTAATAATATATTTTTGAAAAATTAATTTCGTTTGCCCCTTTTAAATTACAGAACATACTGTGGAAACACCACATTCAGAAATACTTAGTTTCGTGTGAGTAAAATTTCAAATGTTTCAAAGAAAAATCTCATGTTCTGGGCATGCCTGAGATAAATATATCATGAGACAAAAAATCTCACGAAATTTTACTGTGAATACTGGCCTAAAGATTACAAATAGTATAGTTGCATAAATTCAAATGTTTCAAAGAAATATCTCGTGTTCTAGGCATGCCTGAGATAAATATATCATGAGACAAAAAATCTCACGAGATTTTACTGTGAATACTGGCCTAAAAATTACAAATAGTATAGTTGCATAAATTCAAATGTTTCAAAGAAATATCTCGTGTTCTGGGCATGCCTGAGATAAATATATCATGAGACAAAAAATCTCACGAGATTTTACTGTGAATACGATTACAAATAGTATATACACCAAGTTGCCGAAAGATTATTCTCTGAAAATTTACATTTTATGAAACTACAAAATTAGAAAATAACGGTACAAAAAGGTGCGAATCCACAATGAGAATATTTTATGAGATTTTTGTCTCATGAAATAATAATCTCGGAAAAAAATAATTTCATTATGAAAACAAGCATAAGATACAAGAGATAATTTCGTGAAACGATGTCTCATGAGATAATCTCTTGTATATCACGTATCTCATGCCCGTTTCCATAATGAAATTAATTTTTTCCCGAGATTATTATTTCATGAGACAAAAATCTCTTAAAATATTCTCATTGTGGATTCGCACCTTTTGGGTACCATTATTTTCTAGTTTCGTAAATTCATAAAATGTAAATTTTCAGAGAATAGTCTTTGGGCAATTTGACGAAGAAATGCATTTTTAAATACATCTATTTTTACATATATTCCAATATGTCGTTGCTTATCGCACAATGCTTGTTTCTTGTTCAAATTCCCCCGTATCGTGACAATTTACTATATAAAACTTCGAGTTATCCTAACATCGATGTACTTGTTTGTTTCACTAAACATGTTTGCGTTAGACGTACAAGGTTTTGTCATTGACGGAGTATTTATTTGCAAGGAAATTGCAATTTTAAATTTAATAACTGAAATAATTTGTACTGCTACGAAAATATGAATTGGTTGTTTTGTTGTGAATGTTTGGAACAGAACGAAAACCGACTCAATGAATTAATGGTGTACTGTATAAAGTGCAGGAAAATTACTATACACTATGTTTCACGCATTATTAGGAAAAAACAAACTTTTATCTCACGAGACAACAATGACACTCACATGTAGCTGGTGAAATAAATGTCTCATGCGAGATGTGCACTATATCACGTTTACAATTTGAAACTTGTTCACTCAACTAAACACTCCACAACTCACAATAATTTTATTAATAATATATTTTTGAAAAATTAATTTCGTTTGCCTCTTTTTAATTACAGAACATACTGTGGAAACACCACATTCAGAAATACTTAGTTTCGTGTGAGTAAAATTTCAAATGTTTCAAAGAAAAATCTCATGTTCTGGGCATGCCTGAGATAAATATATCATGAGACAAAAAATCTCACGAAATTTTACTGTGAATACTGGCCTAAAGATTACAAATAGTATAGTTGCATAAATTCAAATGTTTCAAAGAAAAATCTCGTGTTCTGGGCATGCCTGAGATAAATATATCATGAGACAAAAATCTCACGAGATTTTACTGTGAATACTGGCCTAAAGATTACAAATAGTATAGTTGCATAAATTCAAATGTTTCAAAGAAATATCTCGTGTTCTGGGCATGCCTGAGATAAATATATCACGAGACAAAAAATCTCACGAGATATTACTGTGAATACCGGCCTAAATATTACAAATAATATATACACCAAGTTGCCGAAAGATTATTCTCTGAAAATTTACATTTTATGAAACTACAAAATTAGAAAATAATGGTACAAATAAAGGTGCGAATATTTTATGAGATTTTTGTCTCATGAAATAATAATCTCGGAAAAAATTAATTTCATTATGAAAACAGGCATAAAATACAAAATATAATCTCGTGAAACGATGTCTCATGAGAGTTTAGTTGAATTAACAAGTTTGTTTTTTCCTAATAATGCGTGAAACTACTGAAAAAGGAGGTTTAAAAAGAAAAGAGTGTAATTTTTAATGGACAGGATGCAGTTAATTGACTTATACGAATCATGTTCTGATTTGTGAGACTGTTCGTCCGAAAATTATAAGAACAGAAATCTTAGGAAATCAGCTATGGATGAAATATCTAACAAGTTAGGAATTCCAACTAAAGAAGTTAAAGATAAAATACATACATACCTTCGTTTTTCAAAGCATCAACAGAAAACGTAAACACATCAAAAGCGGTTGAATGGCAATTTTACGATGCCTTAAAATTCATAAGTGCACCAACAAATATCCTTCTATCATTTTTTGCTTTTTTGTTAGCATCTTTTTATGAAGTCACACCACAACTCACAATAATTTTATTAATAATATATTTTTGAAAAATTAATTTCCTTTGCCTTTTTTAAATTACAGAACATACTGTGGAAACACCACATTCAGAAATGCTTAGTCTCATGTGAGTAAAATTTCAAATGTTTCAAAGAAAAATCTCGTGTTCTGGGCATGCCCGAGATAAATATATCATGAGACAAAAAATCTCACGAGATATTACTGTGAATACCGGCCAAAAGATTACAAATAGTATATACACCAAGTTGTCGAAAGATTATTTTCTGAAAATTTACATTTTATGAAACTACAAAATTAGAAAATAATGGTACAAAAAAGGTGCGAATCAACAATGAGAATATTTTATGAGATTTTTGTCTCATGAAATAATAATCTCGGAAAAAAATTAATTTCATTATGAAAACAGGCATAAAATACAAAATATAATCTCGTGAAACGATGTCTCGAGTAAAATTACAAATGTTTCAAAGAAAAATCTCGTGTTCTGGGCATGCCTGAGATAAATATATCATGAGACAAAAATCTCACGAGATTTTACTGTGAATACTGGCCTAAAGATTACAAATAGTATAGTTGCATAAATTCAAATGTTTCAAAGAAATATCTCGTGTTCTGGGCATGCCTGAGATAAATATATCACGAGACAAAAAATCTCACGAGATATTACTGTGAATACCGGCCTAAATATTACAAATAATATATACACCAAGTTGCCGAAAGATTATTCTCTGAAAATTTACATTTTATGAAATTACAAAATTAGAAAATAATGGTACAAATAAAGGTGCGAATATTTTATGAGATTTTGTCTCATGAAATAATAATCTCGGAAAAAAATTAATTTCATTATGAAAACGGCATAAAATACAAAATATAATCTCGTGAAACGATGTCTCATGAGAGTTTAGTTGAATTAACAAGTTTGTTTTTTTCCTAATAATGCGTGAAACTACTGAAAAAGGAGGTTTAAAAAGAAAAGAGTGTAATTTTAAATGGACAAGATGCAGTTAATTGACTTATACGAATCATGTTCTGATTTGTGAGACTGTTCGTCCGAAAATTATAAGAACAGAAATCTTAGGAAATCAACTATGGATGAAATATCTAACAAGTTAGGAATTCCAACTAAAGAAGTTAAAGATAAAATACATACATACCTTCGTTTTTCAAAGCATCAACAGAAAACGTAAACACATCAAAAGCGGTTGAATGGCAATTTTACTATGCCTTAAAATTCATAAGTGCACCAACAAATATCCTTCTATCATTTTTTGCTTTTTTGTTAGCATATTTTTATGAAATCACTCCACAACTCACAATAATTTTATTAATAATATATTTTTGAAAAATTAATTTCCTTTGCCTCTTTTAAATTACAGAACATACCGTGGAAACACCACATTCAGAAATACTTAGTCTCGTGTGAGTAAAATTTCAAATGTTTCAAAGAAAAATCTCGTGTTCTGGGCATGCCTGAGATAAATATATCATGAGACAAAAAATCTCACGAGATATTACTGTGAATACCGGCCTAAAGATTACAAATAGTATATACACCAAGTTGCCGAAAAATTATTCTCTGAAAATTTACATTTTATGAAACTACAAAATTAGAAAATAATGGTACAAAAAAGGTGCGAAACAACAATGAGAATATTTTATGAGATTTTTGTCTCATTAAATAATAATCTCGGGAAAAAATTAATTTCATTATGAAAACAGGCATAAGATACAAAAGATAATCTCATGAGACATTGTTTCACGAAATAATTATCCGCAAAAATTTTTTTATCGGTGCTCAAGAAAAATATTTTTTTGCGGAAATGAATCACCCTAAATTAAATATGTATGTATTACGAGTAACTTACCACTGAAAAGCTATGAAATCACTCCACAACTCACAATAATTTTATTAATAATATATTTTGAAAAATTAATTTCCTTTGCCTCTTTTAAATTACAGAACATACTGTGGAAACACCACATTCAGAAATACTTAGTCTCGTGTGAGTAAAATTTCAAATGTTTCAAAGAAAAATCTCGTGTTCTGGGCATGCCTGAGATAAATATATCATGAGACAAAAATCTCACGAGATTTTACTGTGAATACTGGCCTAAAGATTACAAATAGTATAGTTGCATAAATTCAAATGTTTCAAAGAAATATCTCGTGTTCTGGGCATGCCTGAGATAAATATATCACGAGACAAAAAATCTCACGAGATATTACTGTGAATACCGGCCTAAATATTACAAATAATATATACACCAAGTTGCCGAAAGATTATTCTCTGAAAATTTACATTTTATGAAACTACAAAATTAGAAAATAATGGTACAAATAAAGGTGCGAATATTTTATGAGATTTTTGTCTCATGAAATAATAATCTCGGAAAAAATTAATTTCATTATGAAAACAGGCATAAAATACAAAATATAATCTCGTGAAACGATGTCTCATGAGAGTTTAGTTGAATTAACAAGTTTGTTTTTTCCTAATAATGCGTGAAACTACTGAAAAAGGAGGTTTAAAAAGAAAAGAGTGTAATTTTTAATGGACAGGATGCAGTTAATTGACTTATACGAATCATGTTCTGATTTGTGAGACTGTTCGTCCGAAAATTATAAGAACAGAAATCTTAGGAAATCAGCTATGGATGAAATATCTAACAAGTTAGGAATTCCAACTAAAGAAGTTAAAGATAAAATACATACATACCTTCGTTTTTCAAAGCATCAACAGAAAACGTAAACACATCAAAAGCGGTTGAATGGCAATTTTACGATGCCTTAAAATTCATAAGTGCACCAACAAATATCCTTCTATCATTTTTTGCTTTTTTGTTAGCATCTTTTTATGAAGTCACACCACAACTCACAATAATTTTATTAATAATATATTTTTGAAAAATTAATTTCCTTTGCCTTTTTTAAATTACAGAACATACTGTGGAAACACCACATTCAGAAATGCTTAGTCTCATGTGAGTAAAATTTCAAATGTTTCAAAGAAAAATCTCGTGTTCTGGGCATGCCCGAGATAAATATATCATGAGACAAAAAATCTCACGAGATATTACTGTGAATACCGGCCAAAAGATTACAAATAGTATATACACCAAGTTGTCGAAAGATTATTTTCTGAAAATTTACATTTTATGAAACTACAAAATTAGAAAATAATGGTACAAAAAAGGTGCGAATCAACAATGAGAATATTTTATGAGATTTTTGTCTCATGAAATAATAATCTCGGAAAAAAATTAATTTCATTATGAAAACAGGCATAAAATACAAAATATAATCTCGTGAAACGATGTCTCGAGTAAAATTACAAATGTTTCAAAGAAAAATCTCGTGTTCTGGGCATGCCTGAGATAAATATATCATGAGACAAAAATCTCACGAGATTTTACTGTGAATACTGGCCTAAAGATTACAAATAGTATAGTTGCATAAATTCAAATGTTTCAAAGAAATATCTCGTGTTCTGGGCATGCCTGAGATAAATATATCACGAGACAAAAAATCTCACGAGATATTACTGTGAATACCGGCCTAAATATTACAAATAATATATACACCAAGTTGCCGAAAGATTATTCTCTGAAAATTTACATTTTATGAAATTACAAAATTAGAAAATAATGGTACAAATAAAGGTGCGAATATTTTATGAGATTTTGTCTCATGAAATAATAATCTCGGAAAAAAATTAATTTCATTATGAAAACGGCATAAAATACAAAATATAATCTCGTGAAACGATGTCTCATGAGAGTTTAGTTGAATTAACAAGTTTGTTTTTTTCCTAATAATGCGTGAAACTACTGAAAAAGGAGGTTTAAAAAGAAAAGAGTGTAATTTTAAATGGACAAGATGCAGTTAATTGACTTATACGAATCATGTTCTGATTTGTGAGACTGTTCGTCCGAAAATTATAAGAACAGAAATCTTAGGAAATCAACTATGGATGAAATATCTAACAAGTTAGGAATTCCAACTAAAGAAGTTAAAGATAAAATACATACATACCTTCGTTTTTCAAAGCATCAACAGAAAACGTAAACACATCAAAAGCGGTTGAATGGCAATTTTACTATGCCTTAAAATTTATAAGTGCACCAACAAATATCCTTCTATCATTTTTTGCTTTTTTGTTAGCATATTTTTATGAAATCACTCCACAACTCACAATAATTTTATTAATAATATATTTTTGAAAAATTAATTTTCTTTGCCTCTTTTAAATTACAGAACATACCGTGGAAACACCACATTCAGAAATACTTAGTCTCGTGTGAGTAAAATTTCAAATGTTTCAAAGAAAAATCTCGTGTTCTGGGCATGCCTGAGATAAATATATCATGAGACAAAAATCTCACGAGATTTTACTGTGAATACTGGCCTAAAGATTACAAATAGTATATACACCAAGTTGCCGAAAAATTATTCTCTGAAAATTTACATTTTATGAAACTACAAAATTAGAAAATAATGGTACAAAAAAGGTGCGAATCAACAATGAGAATATTTTATGAGATTTTTGTCTCATGAAATAATAATCTCGGAAAAAAATTAATTTCATTATGAAAACAGGCATAAAATACAAAATATAATCTCGTGAAACGATGTCTCGAGTAAAATTACAAATGTTTCAAAGAAAAATCTCGTGTTCTGGGCATGCCCGAGATAAATATATCATGAGACAAAAAATCTCACGAGATATTACTGTGAATACCGGCCAAAAGATTACAAATAGTATATACACCAAGTTGTCGAAAGATTATTTTCTGAAAATTTACATTTTATGAAACTACAAAATTAGAAAATAATGGTACAAAAAAGATGCGAATCAACAATGAGAATATTTTATGAGATTTTTGTCTAATGAAATAATAATCTCGGAAAAAAATTAATTTCATTATGAAAACAGGCATAAAATACAAAATATAATCTCGTGAAACGATGTCTCATGAGAGTTTAGTTGAATTAACAAGTTTCAAAGTCTAAACATGATATACTCTCACATGAGACATTTATTTCATCTGCTATATGTGAGTGTCATTGTTGTTTCGTGAGATAAAAGTTTGTTTTTTTCCTAATAATGCGTGAAACTACTGAAAAAGGGGGTTTAAAAAGAAAAGAGTGTAATTTTTAATGGACAAGTTAATTGACTTATACGAATCATGTTCTGATTTGTGAAACTGTTCGTCCGAAAATTATAAGAACAAAAATCTTAGGAAATCAGCTATGGATGAAATATCTAACAAGTTAGGAATTCCAACTAAAGAAGTTAAAGATAAAATACATACATACCTTCGTTTTTCAAAGCATCAACAGAAAACGTAAACACATCAAAAGCGGTTGAATGGCAATTTTACGATGCCTTAAAATTCATAAGTGCACCGACAAATATTCTTCTATCATTTTTTGCTTTTTTGTTAGCATCTTTTTATGAAGTCACACCACAACTCACAATAATTTTATTAATAATATATTTTTGAAAAATTAATTTCCTTTGCCTCTTTTAAATTACAGAACATACTGTGGAAACACCACATTCAGAAATGCTTAGTCTCGTGTGAGTAAAATTTCAAATGTTTCAAAGAAAAATCTCGTGTTCTGGGCATGCCTGGGATAAATATATCATGAGATATTACTGTGACAACCGGCCTAAAGATTACAAATAGTATATACACCAAGTTGCCAAAAGATTATTCTCTGAAAATTTACATTTTATAAAACTACAAAATTAGAAAATAATGGTACAAAAAAGGTGCGAATCAACAATGAGAATATTTTATGATATTTTTGTCTCATGAAATAATAATCTCTGGAAAAAATTAATTTCATTATGAAAACAGGCATAAGATACAAAAGATAATCTCATGAGACATTGTTTCACGAGATAATTATACGCAAAAATTTTTTTATCGGTGCTCAAGAAAAATATTTTTTTGCGGAAATGAATCACCCTAAATTAAATATGTATGTATTATGAGTAACTTACCACTGAAAAGCATACCAGTAATTAAGTGAACATAAACTCAATTTAAATTTATATTCTTCTACACGATGGTTAAAATAGCTGGGAAAATGTCCACAATAAGACTAAAATCTCGTGAGATTTTTTGTCTCATGATATATTTATCTCAGGCATGCCCAGAACACGAGATTTTTCTTTGAAACATTTGAAATTTTACTCACACGAGACTAAGCATTTCTGAATGTGGTGTTTCCACAGTATGTTCTGTAATTTAAAAGAGGCAAAGGAAATTAATTTTTCAAAAATATATTATTAATAAAATTATTGTGAGTTGTGGTGTGACTTCATAAAAAGATGCTAACAAAAAAGCAAAAAATGATAGAAGGATATTTGTTGGTGCACTTATGAATTTTAAGGCATCGTAAAATTGCCATTCAACCGCTTTTGATGTGTTTACGTTTTCTGTTGATGCTTTGAAAAACGAAGGTATGTATGTATTTTATCTTTAACTTCTTTAGTTGGAATTCCTAACTTGTTAGATATTTCATCCATAGCTGATTTCCTAAGATTTCTGTTCTTATAATTTTCGGACGAACAGTCTCACAAATCAGAACATGATTCGTATAAGTCAATTAACTGCAGTGTCATGGTTCTTGTCCACTTAAAATTATACTCTTTTCATTTTAAATCTCCTTTTTCAATAGTTTCACGCATTATTAGAAAAAAAAACAAACTTTTATCTCACGAAACAACAATGACACTCACATAGAGCAGGCGAAATAAATGTCTTATGCGAGAGTATATCATGTTTAGACTTTGAAACTTGTTAATTCAACTAAACTCTCATGAGACATCGTTTCTTGAGACAAAAATCTCATAAAATATTCTCATTGTGGATTCGCACCTTTATTTGTACCATTATTTTCTAATTTTGTAGTTTTATAAAATGTAAATTTTCAGAGAATAATCTTTTGGCAACTTGGTGTATATACTATTTGTAATCTTTAGGCCGGTTGTCACAGTAATATCTCATGATATATTTATCCAGGCATGCCCAGAACACGAGATTTTTCTTTGAAACATTTGAAATTTTACTCACACGAGACTAAGTATTTCTGAATGTGGTGTTTCCACGGTATGTTCTGTAATTTAAAAGAGGCAAAGGAAATTAATTTTTCAAAAATATATTATTAATAAAATTATTGTGAGTTGTGGAGTGATTTCATAAAAAGATGCTAACAAAAAAGCAAAAAATGATAGAAGGATATTTGTTGGTGCACTTATGAATTTTAAGGCATAGTAAAATTGCCATTCAACCGCTTTTGATGTGTTTACGTTTTCTGTTGATGCTTTGAAAAACGAAGGTATGTATGTATTTTATCTTTAACTTCTTTAGTTGGAATTCCTAACTTGTTAGATATTTCATCCATAGTTGATTTCCTAAGATTTCTGTTCTTATAATTTTCGGACGAACAGTCTCACAAATCAGAACATGATTCGTATAAGTCAATTAACTGCATCTTGTCCATTTAAAATTACACTCTTTTCTTTTTAAACCTCCTTTTTCAGTAGTTTCACGCATTATTAGGAAAAAAACAAACTTGTTAATTCAACTAAACTCTCATGAGACATCGTTTCACGAGATTATATTTTGTATTTTATGCCGTTTTCATAATGAAATTAATTTTTTTCCGAGATTATTATTTCATGAGACAAAATCTCATAAAATATTCGCACCTTTATTTGTACCATTATTTTCTAATTTTGTAATTTCATAAAATGTAAATTTTCAGAGAATAATCTTTCGGCAACTTGGTGTATATATTATTTGTAATATTTAGGCCGGTATTCACAGTAATATCTCGTGAGATTTTTTGTCTCGTGATATATTTATCTCAGGCATGCCCAGAACACGAGATATTTCTTTGAAACATTTGAATTTATGCAACTATACTATTTGTAATCTTTAGGCCAGTATTCACAGTAAAATCTCGTGAGATTTTTGTCTCATGATATATTTATCTCAGGCATGCCCAGAACACGAGATTTTTCTTTGAAACATTTGTAATTTTACTCGAGACATCGTTTCACGAGATTATATTTTGTATTTTATGCCTGTTTTCATAATGAAATTAATTTTTTTCCGAGATTATTATTTCATGAGACAAAAATCTCATAAAATATTCTCATTGTTGATTCGCACCTTTTTTGTACCATTATTTTCTAATTTTGTAGTTTCATAAAATGTAAATTTTCAGAAAATAATCTTTCGACAACTTGGTGTATATACTATTTGTAATCTTTTGGCCGGTATTCACAGTAATATCTCGTGAGATTTTTTGTCTCATGATATATTTATCTCGGGCATGCCCAGAACACGAGATTTTTCTTTGAAACATTTGAAATTTTACTCACACGAGACTAAGTATTTCTGAATGTGGTGTTTCCACAGTATGTTCTGTAATTTAAAAGAGGCAAAGGAAATTAATTTTTCAAAAATATATTATTAATAAAATTATTGTGAGTTGTGGAGTGATTTCATAAAAAGATGCTAACAAAAAAGCAAAAAATGATAGAAGGATATTTGTTGGTGCACTTATGAATTTTAAGGCATCGTAAAATTGCCATTCAACCGCTTTTGATGTGTTTACGTTTTCTGTTGATGCTTTGAAAAACGAAGGTATGTATGTATTTTATCTTTAACTTCTTTAGTTGGAATTCCTAACTTGTTAGATATTTCATCCATAGCTGATTTCCTAAGATTTCTGTTCTTATAATTTTCGGACGAACAGTCTCACAAATCAGAACATGATTCGTATAAGTCAATTAACTGCATCTTGTCCATTAAAAATTACACTCTTTTCTTTTTAAACCTCCTTTTTCAGTAGTTTCACGCATTATTAGGAAAAAACAAACTTGTTAATTCAACTAAACTCTCATGAGACATCGTTTCACGAGATTATATTTTGTATTTTATGCCTGTTTTCATAATGAAATTAATTTTTTCCGAGATTATTATTTCATGAGACAAAAATCTCATAAAATATTCGCACCTTTATTTGTACCATTATTTTCTAATTTTGTAGTTTCATAAAATGTAAATTTTCAGAGAATAATCTTTCGGCAACTTGGTGTATATATTATTTGTAATATTTAGGCCGGTATTCACAGTAATATCTCGTGAGATTTTTTGTCTCGTGATATATTTATCTCAGGCATGCCCAGAACACGAGATATTTCTTTGAAACATTTGAATTTATGCAACTATACTATTTGTAATCTTTAGGCCAGTATTCACAGTAAAATCTCGTGAGATTTTTGTCTCATGATATATTTATCTCAGGCATGCCCAGAACACGAGATTTTTCTTTGAAACATTTGAAATTTTACTCACACGAGACTAAGTATTTCTGAATGTGGTGTTTCCACAGTATGTTCTGTAATTTAAAAGAGGCAAAGGAAATTAATTTTTCAAAATATATTATTAATAAAATTATTGTGAGTTGTGGAGTGATTTCATAGCTTTTCAGTGGTAAGTTACTCGTAATACATACATATTTAATTTAGGGTGATTCATTTCCGCAAAAAAATATTTTTCTTGAGCACCGATAAAAAAATTTTTGCGGATAATTATTTCGTGAAACAATGTCTCATGAGATTATCTTTTGTATCTTATGCCTGTTTTCATAATGAAATTAATTTTTTCCCGAGATTATTATTTAATGAGACAAAAATCTCATAAAATATTCTCATTGTTGTTTCGCACCTTTTTTGTACCATTATTTTCTAATTTTGTAGTTTCATAAAATGTAAATTTTCAGAGAATAATTTTTCGGCAACTTGGTGTATATACTATTTGTAATCTTTAGGCCGGTATTCACAGTAATATCTCGTGAGATTTTTTGTCTCATGATATATTTATCTCAGGCATGCCCAGAACACGAGATTTTTCTTTGAAACATTTGAAATTTTACTCACACGAGACTAAGTATTTCTGAATGTGGTGTTTCCACGGTATGTTCTGTAATTTAAAAGAGGCAAAGGAAATTAATTTTTCAAAAATATATTATTAATAAAATTATTGTGAGTTGTGGAGTGATTTCATAAAAATATGCTAACAAAAAAGCAAAAAATGATAGAAGGATATTTGTTGGTGCACTTATGAATTTTAAGGCATAGTAAAATTGCCATTCAACCGCTTTTGATGTGTTTACGTTTTCTGTTGATGCTTTGAAAAACGAAGGTATGTATGTATTTTATCTTTAACTTCTTTAGTTGGAATTCCTAACTTGTTAGATATTTCATCCATAGTTGATTTCCTAAGATTTCTGTTCTTATAATTTTCGGACGAACAGTCTCACAAATCAGAACATGATTCGTATAAGTCAATTAACTGCATCTTGTCCATTAAAAATTACACTCTTTTCTTTTTAAACCTCCTTTTTCAGTAGTTTCACGCATTATTAGGAAAAAAACAAACTTGTTAATTCAACTAAACTCTCATGAGACATCGTTTCACGAGATTATATTTTGTATTTTATGCCTGTTTTCATAATGAAATTAATTTTTTTCCGAGATTATTATTTCATGAGACAAAATCTCATAAAATATTCGCACCTTTATTTGTACCATTATTTTCTAATTTTGTAGTTTCATAAAATGTAAATTTTCAGAGAATAATCTTTCGGCAACTTGGTGTATATATTATTTGTAATATTTAGGCCGGTATTCACAGTAATATCTCGTGAGATTTTTTGTCTCATGATATATTTATCTCAGGCATGCCCAGAACACGAGATATTTCTTTGAAACATTTGAATTTATGCAACTATACTATTTGTAATCTTTAGGCCAGTATTCACAGTAAAATCTCGTGAGATTTTTGTCTCATGATATATTTATCTCAGGCATGCCCAGAACACGAGATTTTTCTTTGAAACATTTGAAATTTTACTCACACGAGACTAAGTATTTCTGAATGTGGTGTTTCCACAGTATGTTCTGTAATTTAAAAGAGGCAAAGGAAATTAATTTTTCAAAATATATTATTAATAAAATTATTGTGAGTTGTGGAGTGATTTCATAGCTTTTCAGTGGTAAGTTACTCGTAATACATACATATTTAATTTAGGGTGATTCATTTCCGCAAAAAAATATTTTTCTTGAGCACCGATAAAAAAATTTTTGCGGATAATTATTTCGTGAAACAATGTCTCATGAGATTATCTTTTGTATCTTATGCCTGTTTTCATAATGAAATTAATTTTTTCCCGAGATTATTATTTAATGAGACAAAAATCTCATAAAATATTCTCATTGTTGATTCGCACCTTTTTTGTACCATTATTTTCTAATTTTGTAGTTTCATAAAATGTAAATTTTCAGAGAATAATTTTTCGGCAACTTGGTGTATATACTATTTGTAATCTTTAGGCCGGTATTCACAGTAATATCTCGTGAGATTTTTTGTCTCATGATATATTTATCTCAGGCATGCCCAGAACACGAGATTTTTCTTTGAAACATTTGAAATTTTACTCACACGAGACTAAGTATTTCTGAATGTGGTGTTTCCACGGTATGTTCTGTAATTTAAAAGAGGCAAAGGAAATTAATTTTTCAAAAATATATTATTAATAAAATTATTGTGAGTTGTGGAGTGATTTCATAAAAAGATGCTAACAAAAAAGCAAAAAATGATAGAAGGATATTTGTTGGTGCACTTATGAATTTTAAGGCATAGTAAAATTGCCATTCAACCGCTTTTGATGTGTTTACGTTTTCTGTTGATGCTTTGAAAAACGAAGGTATGTATGTATTTTATCTTTAACTTCTTTAGTTGGAATTCCTAACTTGTTAGATATTTCATCCATAGTTGATTTCCTAAGATTTCTGTTCTTATAATTTTCGGACGAACAGTCTCACAAATCAGAACATGATTCGTATAAGTCAATTAACTGCATCTTGTCCATTTAAAATTACACTCTTTTCTTTTTAAACCTCCTTTTTCAGTAGTTTCACGCATTATTAGGAAAAAAACAAACTTGTTAATTCAACTAAACTCTCATGAGACATCGTTTCACGAGATTATATTTTGTATTTTATGCCTGTTTTCATAATGAAATTAATTTTTTTCCGAGATTATTATTTCATGAGACAAAATCTCATAAAATATTCGCACCTTTATTTGTACCATTATTTTCTAATTTTGTAATTTCATAAAATGTAAATTTTCAGAGAATAATCTTTCGGCAACTTGGTGTATATATTATTTGTAATATTTAGGCCGGTATTCACAGTAATATCTCGTGAGATTTTTTGTCTCGTGATATATTTATCTCAGGCATGCCCAGAACACGAGATATTTCTTTGAAACATTTGAATTTATGCAACTATACTATTTGTAATCTTTAGGCCAGTATTCACAGTAAAATCTCGTGAGATTTTTGTCTCATGATATATTTATCTCAGGCATGCCCAGAACACGAGATTTTTCTTTGAAACATTTGTAATTTTACTCGAGACATCGTTTCACGAGATTATATTTTGTATTTTATGCCTGTTTTCATAATGAAATTAATTTTTTTCCGAGATTATTATTTCATGAGACAAAAATCTCATAAAATATTCTCATTGTTGATTCGCACCTTTTTTGTACCATTATTTTCTAATTTTGTAGTTTCATAAAATGTAAATTTTCAGAAAATAATCTTTCGACAACTTGGTGTATATACTATTTGTAATCTTTTGGCCGGTATTCACAGTAATATCTCGTGAGATTTTTTGTCTCATGATATATTTATCTCGGGCATGCCCAGAACACGAGATTTTTCTTTGAAACATTTGAAATTTTACTCACACGAGACTAAGCATTTCTGAATGTGGTGTTTCCACAGTATGTTCTGTAATTTAAAAGAGGCAAAGGAAATTAATTTTTCAAAAATATATTATTAATAAAATTATTGTGAGTTGTGGTGTGACTTCATAAAAAGATGCTAACAAAAAAGCAAAAAATGATAGAAGGATATTTGTTGGTGCACTTATGAATTTTAAGGCATCGTAAAATTGCCATTCAACCGCTTTTGATGTGTTTACGTTTTCTGTTGATGCTTTGAAAAACGAAGGTATGTATGTATTTTATCTTTAACTTCTTTAGTTGGAATTCCTAACTTGTTAGATATTTCATCCATAGCTGATTTCCTAAGATTTCTGTTCTTATAATTTTCGGACGAACAGTCTCACAAATCAGAACATGATTCGTATAAGTCAATTAACTGCATCTTGTCCATTAAAAATTACACTCTTTTCTTTTTAAACCTCCTTTTTCAGTAGTTTCACGCATTATTAGGAAAAAACAAACTTGTTAATTCAACTAAACTCTCATGAGACATCGTTTCACGAGATTATATTTTGTATTTTATGCCTGTTTTCATAATGAAATTAATTTTTTCCGAGATTATTATTTCATGAGACAAAAATCTCATAAAATATTCGCACCTTTATTTGTACCATTATTTTCTAATTTTGTAGTTTCATAAAATGTAAATTTTCAGAGAATAATCTTTCGGCAACTTGGTGTATATATTATTTGTAATATTTAGGCCGGTATTCACAGTAATATCTCGTGAGATTTTTTGTCTCGTGATATATTTATCTCAGGCATGCCCAGAACACGAGATATTTCTTTGAAACATTTGAATTTATGCAACTATACTATTTGTAATCTTTAGGCCAGTATTCACAGTAAAATCTCGTGAGATTTTTGTCTCATGATATATTTATCTCAGGCATGCCCAGAACACGAGATTTTTCTTTGAAACATTTGAAATTTTACTCACACGAGACTAAGTATTTCTGAATGTGGTGTTTCCACAGTATGTTCTGTAATTTAAAAGAGGCAAAGGAAATTAATTTTTCAAAATATATTATTAATAAAATTATTGTGAGTTGTGGAGTGATTTCATAGCTTTTCAGTGGTAAGTTACTCGTAATACATACATATTTAATTTAGGGTGATTCATTTCCGCAAAAAAATATTTTTCTTGAGCACCGATAAAAAAATTTTTGCGGATAATTATTTCGTGAAACAATGTCTCATGAGATTATCTTTTGTATCTTATGCCTGTTTTCATAATGAAATTAATTTTTTCCCGAGATTATTATTTAATGAGACAAAAATCTCATAAAATATTCTCATTGTTGTTTCGCACCTTTTTTGTACCATTATTTTCTAATTTTGTAGTTTCATAAAATGTAAATTTTCAGAGAATAATTTTTCGGCAACTTGGTGTATATACTATTTGTAATCTTTAGGCCGGTATTCACAGTAATATCTCGTGAGATTTTTTGTCTCATGATATATTTATCTCAGGCATGCCCAGAACACGAGATTTTTCTTTGAAACATTTGAAATTTTACTCACACGAGACTAAGTATTTCTGAATGTGGTGTTTCCACGGTATGTTCTGTAATTTAAAAGAGGCAAAGGAAATTAATTTTTCAAAAATATATTATTAATAAAATTATTGTGAGTTGTGGAGTGATTTCATAAAAAGATGCTAACAAAAAAGCAAAAAATGATAGAAGGATATTTGTTGGTGCACTTATAAATTTTAAGGCATAGTAAAATTGCCATTCAACCGCTTTTGATGTGTTTACGTTTTCTGTTGATGCTTTGAAAAACGAAGGTATGTATGTATTTTATCTTTAACTTCTTTAGTTGGAATTCCTAACTTGTTAGATATTTCATCCATAGTTGATTTCCTAAGATTTCTGTTCTTATAATTTTCGGACGAACAGTCTCACAAATCAGAACATGATTCGTATAAGTCAATTAACTGCATCTTGTCCATTTAAAATTACACTCTTTTCTTTTTAAACCTCCTTTTTCAGTAGTTTCACGCATTATTAGGAAAAAAACAAACTTGTTAATTCAACTAAACTCTCATGAGACATCGTTTCACGAGATTATATTTTGTATTTTATGCCGTTTTCATAATGAAATTAATTTTTTTCCGAGATTATTATTTCATGAGACAAAATCTCATAAAATATTCGCACCTTTATTTGTACCATTATTTTCTAATTTTGTAATTTCATAAAATGTAAATTTTCAGAGAATAATCTTTCGGCAACTTGGTGTATATATTATTTGTAATATTTAGGCCGGTATTCACAGTAATATCTCGTGAGATTTTTTGTCTCGTGATATATTTATCTCAGGCATGCCCAGAACACGAGATATTTCTTTGAAACATTTGAATTTATGCAACTATACTATTTGTAATCTTTAGGCCAGTATTCACAGTAAAATCTCGTGAGATTTTTGTCTCATGACCTATATTTATCTCGTATTCCGGCAACCAGCTTATGCCCAGAACACTAGATGACCAAATTTTTTTTCTTCCTGTCCATTTACAACACTTTTGAAGAAATTTTACTCACACGAGACTAAGTATTTCTGAATGTGGTGTTTCCACAGTATGTTCTGTAACATTTCTCACTGTTTAAATTTAAAATTGCAATTTCCTTGCAAATAAATACTCCGTCAATGACAAAACCTTGTACGTCTAACGCAAACATGTTTAGTGAAACAAACAAGTAGGTACATCGATGTTGAGATAACTCGAAACTTTATATAGTAAATTGGCACGATACGACGGGGGAATTTGGAGATGAAACAAGCATTGTGCGATAAGAAACAACATGTTGGAATACATGTAAAAATAAATGTATTTAAAAATGCATTTCTTCGTCAAGTTGCCAAAAGATTATTCTCTGAAAATTTACATTTTATGAAACTACAAAATTAGAAAATAATGGTACCCAAAAGGTGCGAAACAACAATGAGAATATTTTATGAGATTTTTGTCTCATGAAATAATAATCTCGAGAAAAAATTAATTTCATTATGGAAACAGGCATGAGATACGTAATATACAAGAGATAATCTCGTGAAACAATGTCTCATGAGAGTTTAGTTGAGTGAACAAGTTTCAAAGTGTAAACATGATATACTGCGCATCTCGCATGAGACATTTATTTCAGCTGCTGCACGTGAGTTTCATTGTTGTTTCGTGAGATAAAAGTTTGTTTTTTTTCCTAATAATGCGTGAAACTACTGAAAAGGAGGTTTAAAAAGAAAAGAGTGTAATTTTAAGTGGACAACAACCGTGATACTGCAGTTAATTAACTATAAAAATCATGTTCTAATTTGTGGGACTGTTCGACCGAAAATTATAAGAACAAAAATCTTAGGAAATCAGCTATAGATGAAATATCTAACAAGTTAGGAATTCCAGCTAAAGAAGTAAAAGATAAAATATATACATACATAACTTCTATTTTGAATCACTAACAATTGTAAAACTTAAATACCAACGAAATACACATTTCTTTACATTTTCTTGTAAAATATATAGATTTGAAATCAGCTGCTAACAATCGTTAGCACAACATGTGTAAAAAAGTTATAGTAAGAAGGAGGGGGTATTTTTAAATAAAAAAATATATAATCTGTAAAAATTTCTTTTTGCCACAAATATATCCAGAAATAATAAACATTCTCTTTGGCACATCGTAGGTGGTTGTTGTTTTTATGCTGGCCGCAATGGTATGACCTATACCTTTTCTTCATATCTTCATATTCCGGCAACCAGTACTTATAGTTAATATCCCGAACATCTAGAATGACCAAATTTTTCAACCAATTCTTTACCTCCTGCCCATTTACATACACTTTTGAAGTTCCAATAATTTTTTTTATTTCTTGGCCAAGATCATCGTAACGAAATTCACCTCCCTGTTCCCAATTTATTCCATGAACATAATTCGTTGCATAGTTGGCGTCCAATATTTGCCTCGCGGTTAAAACTTCTTTTGATATTGGTAATTTCAGAAATGCTCTGTAACATTTCTCACTGTTTAAATTTAAAATTGCAATTTCTTTACAAATAAATACTCCGTCAATGACAAAACCTTGTACGTCTAACGCAAACATGTTTAGTGAAACAAACAAGTAGGTACATCGATGTTGAGATAACTCGAAACTTTATATAGTAAATTGGCACGATACGACGGGGGAATTTGGAGATGAAACAAGCATTGTGCGATAAGAAACAACATGTTGGAATACATGTAAAAATAGATGTATTTAAAAATGCATTTCTTCGTCAAGTTGCCAAAAGATTATTCTCTGAAAATTTACATTTTATGAAACTACAAAATTAGAAAATAATGATACCTAAAAGGTGCGAATCCGCAATAAGAATATTTTATGAGATTTTTGTCTCATGAAATAATAATCTCGAGAAAAAATTAATTTCATTATGGAAACAGGCATGAGATACCCGTAATATACAAGAGATAATCTCGTGAAACAATGTCTCATGAGAGTTTAGTTGTATGTTCTGTAATTTAGAAGAGGTAAACGAAATTAATTTTTCAAAAATATATTATTAATAAAATTATTGTGAGTTGTGAAGTGATTTCATAAAAAGATGCTAACAAAAAAGCAAAAAATGATAGAAGGATATTTGTTGGTCCACTTATGAATTTAGGGCATCAAAAAATTATCATTTAACCGCTTTTGGTGTATTTACGTTTTCTGTTGATGCTTTGAAATTGACAACGAAGGTTATGCATTTTATCTTTTACTTCTATAGCTGGAATTCCTAACTTGTTAAATATTTCATCCATAGCCGATTTCCTAAGATTTTTGCTCTTATAATTTTCAGTCGAAAGTCCCACAAATTAGAACATGATTTTTAAAGTCAATTAATTGCAGTGTCATGGTTGCTGTCCACTTAAAATTACACTCTTTTCTTTTTAAACGTCCTTTTTCAGTAATTTCACTCATTATTGGGAAAAACAAATTTAATCTCACGAAACATTTGAAATCAGCTGCTAACAATCGTTAGCACAACATGTGTAAAAAAGTTATAGTAAGAAGGAGGGGGTATTTTTAAATAAAAAAATATATAATCTGTAAAAATTTCTTTTTGCCACAAATATATCCAGAAATAATAAACATTCTCTTTGGCACATCGTAGGTGGTTGTTGTTTTTATGCTGGCCGCAATGGTATGACCTATACCTTTTCTTCATATCTTCATATTCCGGCAACCAGTACTTATAGTTAATATCCCGAACATCTAGAATGACCAAATTTTTCAACCAATTCTTTACCTCCTGCCCATTTACATACACTTTTGAAGTTCCAATAATTTTTTTTATTTCTTGGCCAAGATCATCGTAACGAAATTCACCTCCCTGTTCCCAATTTATTCCATGAACATAATTCGTTGCATAGTTGGCGTCCAATATTTGCCTCGCGGTTAAAACTTCTTTTGAGATTGGTAATTTCAGAAATGCTCTGTAACATTTCTCACTGTTTAAATTTAAAATTGCAATTTCTTTACAAATAAATACTCCGTCAATGACAAAACCTTGTACGTCTAACGCAAACATGTTTAGTGAAACAAACAAGTAGGTACATCGATGTTGAGATAACTCGAAACTTTATATAGTAAATTGGCACGATACGACGGGGGAATTTGGAGATGAAACAAGCATTGTGCGATAAGCAACAACATGTTGGAATACATGTAAAAGTAAATTCAATTTCAGATGAAGGCCGTGTGAGTCTATATATAAGTGAACGAGTGTACATTTGACATACTTGTTTTTTGTACTCGTGACTAATTAAGCTGTTTATAATTTGCGGAAAGAATTATTGAATTTAAAAAGTAAACAGTTTTATTTTCAAAATTAGAAAATTTATCTTTTATAAGATGTTAACCTGTCGCTCTAGACATTAAAGCGACGCGTTTACACCTAGGAAATCATCGAATGATAGACAAACATTTTTTTTTCAGAGTTTGAAGCCATTCAGCTTTTGACAAAGACGTGTTAAGTGCATTGGAGATTCAAAAATGTATACATTACAGTTGTGCTGCAGAAAATGTGAAGCCGTTTACGAATTTGCCTGGGAATTCTTCAACGACTGTTATTTATCTTGCTCTACCTGTAAAAAATGTGCCGATAAATTTGAGAATATCTTACCAAGAAAATCACGTAATATAATTAGGGATTTTAAATCGTTACCGCAATTAAACGTAGGGCCACCGTCATATTATAACAGTTTTTATTATTGCGAAAATACGGGTTTCTTTTTTTATCAATTAAAAGAAGAGGAAATTAAATTGCCAATATTACTATTAACAAAGAGGACCGATTACCGGCTTAGGGATATGCCAATGTTTTCCCGAGACGAATCGGGTTTGGTGCCACTTAAAGACATAGAAAATTTTGTCAATGATTATAATTAGACCAATACAGATACATTTAAATAATTTTTAATTTTTTTGTTGTTTGTAATTGTTATTGTCTATACTTATTAATGAATAGTTTTGTATATACGTAATTTTATTTCTTTTGTAGTAAACATATATTTTTGTAATTTTAGCAAAATATAAAAGTGATATTTATTGTACAAGACTTTTTATTACAAAAATATTATATAAACATTTATTATAATGTAAATCATTTTATATTTCGAGAAAACTTGTTTTTGTGATCAGAAAACTCATAGTTTGACAGATTACAACGTCATGATAAAGTGGTGGGAGGCACCGTTTACCGTACGTTGAATTGGAAACTAGAGAGATAACAAATTTCGTTGTACCAGGATCGGGTACTGACCTGTTATGCGTTTATGACGACTGCCTCGAGTACCAAGAAAATCAGGAAATATAACAAGAGATTCTAAATCGTTACCAGGATTAAACGTGAAGCAACCGTCACTTTATAACTATTTTTTGGAGTTGACAGCAGATTAGCAAAATAGAATTAATTGCAGTTACGTTACAGAAAATGTAAAATCAGAAAATTTTTAATGTTATTGTCAACAGTTACTTATAATCAAAGAATGGTTTTGTATGTAGGTAATTTTTTTTAGTAAACATATATTTTTATTATTTAACCAAACTATAAAAAGGATATTTATCGTATAAAACTTTTTATAACAAAAAATATTATATAAACATTTATTATAATGAAAAACATTTTATATTTCGAGGAAACTTGTTTTTGGTAAACATGCCATCAGAAAACTCTCGAAATCATGCTTTAACAAATACTGACCTATTTGCCAGACACAATCTGAATTTAAATATATATACTTTTCTTTACATCTTTTTCACATTTGAGTTCCGTGTCTACGGTACAACCAGTAAAAAATTTTTGAAATAAATAATCTTTAATTTTTAATCTGTCACACGTCATCATTTATAATAAGGTCGGTATCCACAAGGAGACTAAAATCTCGTGAGATTATCTCAGATATGTTTTCACAGAACATGAGATATTTCTTCGAAACACTTGAATTTATACAACTTATGAAATTTTACTCTCATGAGACTAAATGTTTCTGAATGTGGTGTTTCCACAATATGTTCCGTAATTTAGAAGAGGCAAACGAAATTAATTTTTCAAAAATATATTATTGATAAAATTATTGTGAATTGTAGAGTGATTTCATAAAAATATGCCAATAAAAAAGCAAAAAAATGATAGAAGGATATTTGTTGGTCCACTTATGAATTTTAGGGCATTAGAAATTTGCCATTTAACCGCTTTAGTGTGTTTACGTTTTCTGTTGATGCTTTAAAATTGACAACAAAGTTATGTATGTATATATTTTAGCTTTTACTTCTTAAGCTGGAATTCCTAACTTGTTAGATATTTCATCCATAGCTGATTTCCTAAGATTTCCGTTCTTATAATTTTCTGACGAACAGTCCCATAAATTAAAACATGATACGTATAAGTCAATTAACTGGAGTGTCATGGTTCTTGTCCACTTTAAATTACACTTTTTTCTTTTTGAACGTCCTTTTCCATAAGTTACACTTATTGTTGGGAATCACACAAATTTTTATCTCACGAAACAACAACGACACTCGTGTGTAGCAAGTGAGATAAATATCTCATGTGAGATGCGCATGTTTACACGTTGAAACTTCTTCAAGCAATTAAACTCTTATGAGACAATGTTTCACGAGATTATGTCTTGTATATGACGTATCTCATGCCCGTTTCCACAATGAAATTAATTTTTGCCCGAGATTATTATTTCATGAGACAAAAATCTGATAAAATATTCTTATTGTGGTTGTATGGACAGTAGAAGAGCGATTTTGCTCAATTAGTTCATTTTACTTTGAGCAACCTTGTTGGTTTATAAATTCTAATAATGTTTAAATAAATTGTTCTGTGAATCTATATTATTTAACTTCCTTTTCCAACAACAGTGTTATAGTTATATAAAAGGAGCAGTTTGTTTAAACAAGTATTCAGTAAGTTGTTTTAGATTGTGGTAAACTATTTAATACAACAATTGGACAGTTCGAAAAAAAAGATGTCGGTGAACAATATAACTAAACAAATGACAATTTCTGAAATAAATGACTTAAATTTATTCAAATGTTTAAAATATAAAAATGCTTTAAGCTTAATTAAACTTATATTACAACAGAATAGTTTGTTGGTAAATTCGAAAAATAATAGAGGACTTACGCCGCTTTATTATGCTTTAGTATTGGGGAAGAAAATGAGAATAATTAAAGAACTTTTAAAATACGGTGCATCAACTACCGAAACGACCACAACCGGTAGCAGCATATTACATTTTGCAGTAAAACATAAAAAATATTTAAATTTTATAAAACAACTTTTACGACAAAAATATGATGTAAATTGTGAAAATAAATGGGGTGAAATTCCTCTACATTATGCAGTAGAAAAAGACAATTGTATGAGAATAGTAAAACTTCTTATACGAAGTGGATCACATATTAACAAGTTAGATATATACAAAAATACTCCTTTACATAATGCGGCTCAGAATAATTCTTTGATAATTGTTCGAAAATTAATATTCCATGGCGCACTTGTTTATGCTAAAAGTGAATTAGATTATACACCATTACATTTAGCAATAGAAAGAGGCAATATAAAAGTGGTTGAGGAATTACTCAAAAATGGCGCAGATGCTAATGCACTAGATTTTTTAGAAAATAATTCGTTGCACACTGCTTTGAATTTTGCACGCAAGTATCCATCGAAGGAAATAGTTAAAGTTTGCTGGGAAATGATTCGAATACTTTGTAATTATGGTGCATTTATTGATACAACAAATTATTATGATCAAACTCCTCTATATATTGCAGTGAAAAATTTCAATTCATTAGAAATTATCAAAGAAATTTTAGATCGAGGAGCTGACGTTAATAAGATAAATATGTGTGACCAAACTGTTTTACATTTAGGAATTAAATATAATAATCGTCTCGATATAATAAAATTACTTTTAACGCATGGTGCATCTAATCATAAAATAGATTTTATGGGTTTAACTCCTTTGCAATACTTGGACAATAATTATAATTCACAAGAAGTAAAAACCATAAGAAAATTAGTAGAAAAATATTGTCTTTTGGAACATTCAAACAATATTAATTGTGAAATTTGTGCTGAACTGAAAAGTCAACATGTTTTAGAATGTGAAAATGAATTGAGAAAAATGCAACTAGATTTTATAAATGACGACGGTGTTACAGTATATGATTGTATACTTGAAAATTTAAATTATACCAACTTATTTGATTGCCAAAGAGATATATTATCAGATTCAGAGTTGCATAAAAAGTATCCACATTATCATGATATTATTTATAGAAAATTAGAATCTAAATCGTATTTATTTACTAAATATAATAATGTTAACTGTACGGTAGAAATTAATTTGAATGATGCCCAGAAAAGAGTGTCTTTAAATTTTTATTGCATTCAACAACTCGGTGAATATTTATCGGTGCAAGATTTAAAAAATTTTATTGTGGCTTGTGTTCATTCAAATTAGTATAGAGATATGAGAGTTTTGTCTCGCTTGGGCCAGTAGGCAATAATATCAGTATTTAAGCCTCCCTAAACCACCAGGACTAGTTGTGTGTGGTTTGTTAGGTGCCTGTTGAAAAGTTGTGTGAATTTCATTAATTTGGTTGCAGTGTTAAGGGAGAAAAATGTAAAGACTTTCATTTGAATAAAATTTAATAATGTGTGAAATTTCCATCCGTCTGCCACTAGCGAAATAATTATTAGTGGTTTGAGTCGCGTTTCGCGATTTTTACCAGTACAGGCTTGTTTTTTCCAAAGATCAGGAGGTTCAAAAGACTGCGATCATTGCGAAGGTCAACTACTCGGATTCCGGCAAGTATCGTTGAAATTAGAGGGAACAAATAAACAAGAGCATTAGAAAGAATATGTTTTATTAACATTATAAAAAATATCATACATTTTTTTTAAATCTATTTGAGCTACTACATTTAGAGGAATTATAATTTCATAATTATTGCTTTTATTTTTTTCAATAAATAAGTGGTTTTCTCCGTCCTCTGCCCATATGGTGATCCGTAAATTGTTGTCGTAATCTTCGGAAACCAGTACGTTGTTGTCGTCCCTGTATTCACTAATAAAATTTAGAAATCGTTCGAACCCTCGTGGTGTAAAAGTGACAAAAGATATTTTGTCTTTTGGAAAGGGATTTCCTTGATTGCATTCATTTTGAAGAACAGCTTCATGATTATTTGAACACAGAACTACTTTCTTAGCAGTAAATACTATTTTTAGAAAATTTGCGAATTTGTAGTGGGCTACTAAGTAGTTGGGTGTAATTCTCTTGGTAGTTTTTCTGTTAGTAAAATTAAAGTGATGGTTGTTTGAGATAAGGTCACTGTAAGACATCTTACTCATTTCAAAAGATACTGCGGGGATACGTGTTTGCGTTCAAATATATGTTGTTCACTACCATTACCACGAATGCTGTTAACTGTCAATGGAAATTTCACACATTATTAAATTTTATTCAATCAAAATTAAAGTCTTTGCATTTTTCTCCCTTAACACTGCAACCAAATTAATGAAACTCATACAACTTTTCAACAGGCACCTAACAAACCCGATATATTTGCCCACTGACCCAAGTGCGCTAAAACTCTCATATATCATCTACTACTATCAATAAAATTATAATAATTAAAATTTTCAGTTCACTTTATAAAGGTCCAAATAAAAAACCATGTTGTGAAAACTGGTACTAATAATTACAGTTGTTGAAATGTTGGTTAACTATTAGTAATTAAATATAAGAGATTGTAATAAAATTTATTTACATTCATGTACAGTGTATAAATATAAACATAAAAAACTAAAAACGAATATAATGAAAAAAAATTAAATACTATCTTTTGTGTGTTCGAATTTTAGGGTCATTTTCATGTTCGTTTATAGTCCTTTCCATTAAATGCAACAATTCATACATTTTCTTGTATAAAGTTAGGACTTGTTGAATTAGATTAATCGTATCGGCGTCATTTGTATTTGAATGAATAGATGTTTCAATCACACGAATTGCTTGACACGTATCATGATACAGAGTTAGTGTTTCTTCAATTTGGGGAATTAAATCTCCATCATTTTGACAATATCCTTCATCGGTTTCTATGTCACTTTCATCTGAGCTCGACACGTTGTCGAATATAGAAACGTTATCCTCTAACAAACACATTGCCCTTTCAGCCAGTAAAGCTATAATGTCGGTAACACTTTCACACATACTTGAAGAATATTTATCTAACAATTGTGAACAATACAAATTTAACTGAGAACTCTGAATACATGATTCTTTATATAAGGAATTTTTTTGGTGATTATAATTCATCCTTTTTCCAAATTTATTAATACTTGTAAATTTACATCTAGATTACGTTTGGCATACTGTTGTAATTTTACATCTTTAAAAAATTATTTAACATGCCAGTCATATAATATGTTTTTTTTTTAATTAAAAAAAAATACATTTAAATATACTCTTTGTGTTACATACAAGCTGTAGCAAAATTTTTAAATTCTGATATTGATAAATATTCAGCAACGTGTCGTATACAATCTGAGTTTAATGTAATGCATTGCATTTGTTTATTATTACAAACTATAGTGCAATTAATGTTTCTGAATTTTTGCAGTAAATAATTTTTAGTTTCACATTTACTACGAATAATGTTTCCATAATTTGGGTATTTTGAGTCAAGTTCTTCATCGGCAAGTATATCGTGTCGTTTCCAATCAAAATATTTGTGATATTTTAAATTTTTAACTATACAATCATATAATGTTGTTGTATCATTTACAAATTTTTTTTGTATTTGATTTAATTCATTTTTACATTCTTCGGCATAATCGCCATCTAATGCAGCACACATCCAACAGTCTTTGTGGTTACAGTCTTCAATGAGGCAATATTTTTGTAATAATTTTCTTACTTTTTGTGAATCGTCCTTATATTTTAAATTTCTTAAAAGGGAGTCTAATGGTAACAAATTAAAAAGGTATGAATCGTGAATCGATGCTCCGTATTTTAAAAGTAAATTTATAATTTTACAGTTAGCAGTCCACAATAATGCTGACTCTAATATCGTAAGCTTTTTATAACTTAATGCATTAACATTAGCACCCTGCTTTAAAAGTTCTTCAATTACTGTTATAGGAACATCTCCTATTATTGAAATTAGCAAGGGTGTACCGGCTAGACATTTGTCGTTTACAGAGTTTCCAAATTTACATAACAATTTAATCATTTTAATACAAGTTTCACTTATTATTTCTATTTTATGAACATTTCGAGTTCCAGATGCATATGCTATAACCATTGACCACAACATAGATACACTCGGTTTACCATTGGCATTACACTTTAATAACATTTCAAAAATATCAAGGTGGCCGTGTGCAACAGCTATAATATAATGTTTTGAAGAAACAGACGCACCATTTTGTATCAATGTTTGGACATTTTTCAAACGATTGTTTTTGATTGCGGTATGTAATGGTGTTTCAGACCGAAAATTTACTTCGTCTACATTAGCCCCGTGGCGTATTAGTAATTTTATTACATCCTCACAGTTTTCCTTGACCGATGCATAATGTAAAGGTGTTGCGCCATTTAAAGATTTACTATTTACATTAATTCCTTGCTTAATCAGTCTTTCCACAAATTTAAGGTATTTTTTGTTTTGTACGGCCAAATGCAAGATATTGATTTTATTCGATGTGATTGTATAAATAGAGGCCCCTTGTGTTAAAAGTTGTTCAATTATTCGAATATTTTTTTTCAATTTCACAGCACGATATAGCTGACGGTTTTGGAAATATTTTGATTTTCTGTTATTCATCTTTTTTTTAATTATATCAGCTTGTATTGGGTGGATTAAAATAACATCTGTTTTAATTAATCTTGTGAATATGCGATTCTTGTTTTTAGTTGCAGTTATTCATTGTTGAATTGCATACAAACTATTTTTGTTTTATCATAAATTTAGATTAAAAATATTGGCTTTTATTAGTTGAACGGATGGGGAAATACCTACGTAAAAATATTTGTTTGAATGAATCGCGTGAATATATAAAAGTTGGGAATGTATTTGAATATATTCGTTTTTGGATTTACTTGAAAATATCTCAGTGTGTATTTATTAAAATTATATACCATGTATAACGCTTAATAATAATAAAAGGCCCCCACCCTTACAAATTCCCAAGCTATTAAAACATTGAGCACCTATTTTAAATGGATACTCCCTGCAGCAAATGGTTAGAACTTGTACCGCGGAACATTATTCCTTTACTGTGATCGAATAATTTGAAAATGAGTAAAAACCACAATGAATTATTACACGCGGTCATAGAAGATACTCGTAGTTCTTCAGACTTAATTAGAGAATTAATTAAAAAAAATAGTTTTTTAGTGAATTACAGACATATAGGATATACACCGCTAATAACCGCCTTGAATTATGGAAAAAATTTTCAAATAATTGAAGAACTACTAAGACACGGAGCTTCAATTTATTCCATTACAAGTACACGTGACACTGTTTTACATTATGCAGTACGAAATAAAAAGTATTTCAAATTTGCTGGTAAACTAATTCAACAAGGATTTAACGTAAATTATCCAAATATGTTTGGAGAAACGCCCTTATGTTGGGCTGTGCAGAAAAAAACATGTTTAAAAATTGTAAATTTCTTAATACAATCTGGAGCCAATATTGACCATTTAGACAATTTCGGAGGAACGCCTTTACAAATGGCAACTATACGCGATTGTACTAAAATTGTTAACACATTGCTATCTCACGGTGCATCGGTTTCTTTGGGAAATAGAAATACCGAGACGGCACTACATTGCGCAACGGCGAATAGAAATACCGAACTCGTGGGGGCGTTATTGAAAAGAGGTGCCGACACTGATGCAATTGATAGAAAACATATGACACCATTACACCACGTTATCGATGCTTATTGCGACTTTCATAAAAAGAATTCTTTAGAAATTATTAGGTTATTTTTCCAATATGGAGCAGATTTTAACAAACGGGATATGTATGGATATACACCTTTAAACCATGCCCTACTTTCTAACGAACCATTAATTGTTTTGAAAGAATTTTTAACATGTGGCTCGTTGGTTCACGATGTCAAAGAAATAGCCAAGTTTATAATGACTGTGGAAAACAATTGTGATTCATTTAATTTACAAAGAAAAAGATTATTGGAAAAATATTGCCTTATTGAACATGCCACTGATATTAATTGTTTACTTTGTAATAATTTAACGGGTCAATATGTCAAAAATTGTAAACAAGAAATAGAACAAATGAAAAAGAATTTTATAAACAAATCAACAAGATTATATGATTGTGTAATTAACAATTTAAAATATGAAAAATGTTTAGATTGGCAAGACGGGGGCATATTTGATGATATAACATTAAGTACCAACTTTCCAATTTATTATGATATTGTTTGTAATAAATTAAAAATCAAAAAATGTTGATTTTTACTGGTAAATTTAGATATTAAAAATTTAAAAATGGCTGTTGAATTTATTTCGCACATTTTTTTTTCTTATTTTCCACATATATAATTAAAAACCAAAATATTTAATCGTGTAATTTTACTTAGAAGAATTTACAAACATGATTTAACAATCCAACCTGCAAAATGTTATTGTAAATCTTTTGGAAATTTTAAATATATAATTTAATCTTGGACTTTCAATTGTGATCCAATATTCGAAAACGTTTTCGTGTATATAAACTTGAGTGGATTGTAAAATATCGTATCGTGTCATGAGTGGGAATTACAAAAAAGATAGATTACATACTGCCATACAAAGCGGGCAATCTTTGACGGTTATCCGAAAACTGATACAAGAAAACAGTTTTTTAATAGATAACAAAGATATCTACGGAAACACGCCGTTATTATTTGCCGTTAATTTGGGAAGAAATTTTCAAGTAATTGAAGAACTACTAAGACACGGAGCCTCAATTCACGAAATTACAAATAGCAAAACGAGTGTTTTACATTCTGCAGCACGAAATAAAAAATATTTCAAGTTCGTTTGTTTACTAATCGAGGGAGGAATTGACGTAAATTGTCAAAATGAATGGGGAGAAACACCGTTACACTGGGCAGTAAAAAAACGAAATTGTTTTAAAATTGTGAATTTTCTTATACGGAGCGGAGCTGACATCAACAAGGCAGACAAATATTACGATGTTACATTATGCAGCAGCAAATGATTGTATAAAAAATGTTACTACTCTTTTATTTTTCGGTGCACTAATATCTCCAAAAAATAGATGTAATGACACCCCATTACATTTAGCATCTTTAAATGGAAACGTTGAAATTATAGAAACATTACTAAAGAATGGTGCCAATGCTAATGCAATTAACACACAATACAATACACCACTACATCTCGTTGTCATACATTATGATAACGATGGAAAACAAATAGACACTTGTTTAAAAATTATTGAGCTGTTTCCAAATATAGGGCGTTATTTAATCAACAAAACATTTTTAAAGACACACCTTTAAGTTCTGCCTTACGACACAAGTCTTTAATTATCTTGGAAGAACTTTTAAAATGTGGGTCTTTGATTCATAAAATTAAAGGTAATAATCTCATAAAAATATGGCTCTTGGGGGATAATTCATCATTGAATATAAAGCGTAGAAGATTATTGGAGAAATATGGTCTTATTGAACATTTCAGCAAGGAAAATTGTTCTATATGTAAAAAATTTAAAGGAGAGTATTTCGAAAATTGTAAAAAAGAATTGAAAAATACAGAAAAGATTTTTATAAACGACACGGTAACATTATATAATTAACAATTTAGATTATGTAGAATATTTTGATTGGAAACACGAAGACCTACTCGATGATGGAGTATTAACCACTAAATATCCAATTTATTGCGACATTATTTGCAACAAATTGGAAACGAAAAAATATTTACTTTTAAAATACAAAAATGTTTGTTGTACTACAGTTGTAAATTGTGACATCAAGAATCAAACGAAAAAAATGTTAATTTTAAATCCTGATTGTATTCGACACATTGCAAAATATTTAACAAAACAAGAATTTAAAAATTTTGCTGAGGCTTGCACTCGTTTCTGAATTTTATTGGTTTAAATGTAATCGTACGTGATCTATTGTACGTTAAGAACATTTACTAATGTTTTAGTTATCTGCCAACTATACTTGTTTTGTAAAAATTGCCGAATTTAGACTCTTATTGTAGTAGGTATCTTGATGATTATTAAAAGAAGGAGGACTTAAAAAAATTTGCCAACGTCTGTATCAATTCTTAAAATCTATTAAATTGTAATTTAAAACACTCGTGTTGACATAAATCCAACATAACAACCACCCACAGAAGATGCAACCAGAGAACTAGTGGATTTTAGTACAAGAAAATATTTGACAAACTCGTGGTAAATAAACAAATATACTTTAATACTTGAGCAAAAATGGTCTGTTTGCAAGAAATCAAAGGTGAAAAAACCGGAGAATATAATCATTACAATATAGATGTAAAATTACAAGTAGTAATAAATTGTAATTTATTAATCGGTAAAAATATATCCTATATAAAGACTTTTAACTTAAATACATTTCAGTTACAATTATAACGTCTCGATAACAGTCTGTATACGGGTTTCGAAATTTGCCCATAATACATTTATTTCTGAAATGGTTTCATTGAATAATGATGTGATTCCTTGGAATGAAGACCTAGAGTGTCTGTACAAAGAACTTTGTGATAGTTTAAACGAATACGTAAATCATTTGGATGAAGACATAATACACCCAAGTACAGAAATGATGCTTTCAAATAAAGATGCGATATTCCAAAGTGAAGATGTGCTACTTTCAAATGACGATACAAGACTCCAAAGTAAAGATGTGCTGCTTTCAAATAAAGATACAAGACTCCAAAGTGAAGATGTGCTGTTTTCAAATAAAGATACAAGACTCCAAAGTGATGATGTGCTGCTTTCAAATGACGCTACAATAGGAGATATTCCAAAGGATGAAAAAAATAATGAAGAATTCATGCCGGAAAGTCTAAATATTTCCCACGTCGATGTCGAATCGTGGCTTCAAAATGATTCTGATCAATTTTTAAAAGAGTTTTGTTACATAATAAATAATTGAAATAATCATGATTGGTTTGTATTAATGAAATAAACATGTCAACTTTAAGGTCGATATCCACAAGGAGACTAAAATCTCGTGAGATTTTAGTCTCATGATATATTTGTCTCAGATATGTTTCCACAGAACATGAGATATTTCTTTGATACACTTGAATTTATGCAACTTATGAAATTTTACTCTTACGAGACTAAGTGTTTCTGAAAGTGATGTTTCCACAGTCTGTAATTTAAAAGAGGCAAACGAAATTAATTTTTCAAAAATATATTATTAATAAAATTATTGTGAGTCGTGGAGTGATTTCATAAAAAGATGCCAATAAAAAAGCGAAAAATGATAGAAGGATATTTGTTGGTTCACTTATGAATTTTAAGACATCATAAAATTGCCATTTAACCGCTTTTGCTGTATTTACGTTTTCTGTTGATGCTTTGAAATTGACAACGAAGGTTATATACTTCTTTAGCTGGAATTTCTAACTTGTTAGATATTTCATCCATAGCTGATTTCCTAAGATTTTTGTTCTTAAAATTTTCGGTCGAACAGTCCCCAAAATTAGAACATGATTCGTATAGTCAATTAATTGCAGTGTGATGGTTGTCGTCCACTTAAAATTACACGCTTTTCTTTTTAAACGTCCTTTTTCAGTAGTTTCATTCATTATTGGGAAAAAAACAAATTTTTATCTCATGAAACAACAATGACACTCACGTGCAGTAGGTGAGATAAATGTCTCATGCGAGATGGGCAGTATATCATGTTTACACGTTGAAACTTGTTCACGCAACTAAACTCTCATGAGACATTGTTTCAGGAGATTATCTCTTGTATATCACGTATCTCATGCCGGTTTCCACAATGATATAAAATTTTTCCCGAGATTATTATTTCATGCGACAAAAATCTCATAAAATATTCTCATTGTGGATTCGCACCAATAAATTCATATTGACGTAGAAATCTAATTATAGACACCTGTAAGTATATATAAGTTCGAGTGTCATTTAATGTTGCCTCATTGTGGTATTGTGTAATGTAGAAGTAGCATGAGTGCGAGCAGAATCTTACATATAGCTATCAGGAATGGAGTCAGCTTGGAATCAATTAGAAAATTGATACGAGACGATAGTTTTGCAATAGACTACATAGATACTTACGGAAATACATTGTTGTTGTTTGCCATTCTGTTGGGCAAAAATTTTCAAGTAATTGAAGAATTATTAAGACGCGGGGCTTCAATTTACAAAACTACATATTGCAACTCGACCGTTTTACATTATGCAGTTCAAAATAAAAAATATTTCAAATTCGTTTGTCAACTAATCGAACGGGGATTTGACGTAAACTGCCAAAATGAATGGGGAGAAACACCTTTACATTTTGCAGTGAAAAAACGAAATTGTCTAAAAATTGTGGAAGTCCTTATACAAAGGGGCGCTGACATTAACAAAGCAGATAACGATAGTATTACACCATTACATTATGCAGCATCATATAACTGTATAAAAATTGTTGACGCTTTACTATTGGGTGGTGCATTAATTTCCCCAACAAGTATATACAATCACACGCCGTTACATTTAGCATCTTTAAATGGAAATGTTGAAATTATAGAAACATTATTGAAAAGAGGCGCTGATGCTAACGCGGTTGATGATCAGTACAATACACCGTTGCATTATGTCATCAAATATTTAAAAATCGATATGAAACGAGTAGACACTATTTTAAAAATCATTGGGTTATTTTCAAAATATGAGGCGTTATTCAACGAACGAAATATATTTGAAGAGACACCTTTAGATTGTGCCACGCGCTATGAGACGTTAATTTTCATGGAAGAACTTTTAAAGTGTGGATCGTTAGTGCATAAAATTAAAAATAATAATTTTGAAGAATTATGGCTCGTGAAAAATAATGTATATTTAAGTGCAAAACGAAAAAAATTACTCATAAAATATTGCCTAATTGAGCATTATTATAACAAAGATTGTTCTGTATGTAACAAATTTCGGGGCGGACAATTTGAAAATTGTAAAAAAGAATTAGAAAAAATGCAAAAGATTTTTGTAAACGAAACGGTGACATTATATGATTGTATTATTAATAATTTCGAGTATGAAAAGTATTTTGACTGGCAACACGAAGATGTCCTTGATGATGTAACTTTAGGAGTTAAATATCCAAATTATTGTGGTATTATTTACAATAAATTAGAAACAAAAAAATATTTACTTTTTAAATACAAAAATATTTTTTGTACTACAATTGTAGATTCGGAAACTGGGGGTGAAACGAAAAAAATGATAACTTTAGACTCTAATTGTATTAGATATCTTGCAGATTATTTAACGAAAGAGGATTTTAAAAATTTTGCTAAAGCTTGTTTATATTCTTAAGTTTAAGATATTTCTGTGATATATATATATATATATATAAATTATAGCGTTTAAATCTTGATAATATTTCTGTTGTACATATTCCTACTCAACAAAAATGCTTTATTTATATTAAATGTAGTAAATTCTGTTACATAAGAGATATTGTGTAATGTTGATTGTTTTGGCATAAACCAGATATATTTTCACGTAAACTGCAAAAATGCATATAGCTATGCATAAGAGATCTGTGAAATCAGTTCGAAAAAATATATCAAGGAAATTTTTATTTATATGAAAAAAATGAACAATATTGTTACAAACAATAATTTTGGAGAGTTATTGAAATAAAATCTTTAAAATTTATATTTTTTATTTATGTTTATGTTCTCTTACACTATTCCTAGTGCCTCGAACGTATCGTAAACACAATTTACAAGTTTCTTGTACAACAGACATTTTTAACGCATCGATGAAAAGTAAAGCACCAAATAACATATTAAACGGTAACTTTATACTGTGAGTTGTGGGGTAATTTTAGGAAAGTGGTAGGAAATGAATATATATATATATATATAACATATTTTAAGCGTAATTTATATTAAAATAATTTTTTTTGTACTCGATAGAAATTGAATTTAACCAATTTTAATCAAATATGGTGGAGATGTTTACGATACAAATTGATAGTGTTATTACTAAAAATAATTTTGGGAAGTTAAAAAAGTAAAATCTTTAAACTTTGTATTTTTTATCTATGTTTATGTTTCTTTAAACTAATTTTATATTTTGTTATAAAATCACAATCCTTACATTTAAATGTTTTGACTTCGCTATGATTTTTGTGTCTCAAAAAATGTTTTGTTAAATCGCCTTTATATTTTGTGGAGTAAGAACAATCCGAGCACTTGAAAGTTTTGACTTCGCTATGGTTTTTATGTGTCAAAAAATGTTTTTTTAAATTGTTTTTGTATTTTGTGATGAAAGAACAATCTGAGCACTTGAACGTTTTGATTTCGCTATGGTTTTTGTGTTTCAAAAAATGTTTTGTTAAATCGCCTTTATATTTTGTAACGTACGAACAATCTGGGCACCTAAAAGTTTCGACTTCGCTTTGGTTTTTGTGTTTTAAAACATGCTTTATCAAATAAGATTTATATTTTGTGACGTACGAACAATCCCGGCACTTGAATGTTTCGACTTCGCTAGGGTTTTTGTGTCTCAAAAAATGTATTATCAAATGATGTTTATATTTTGTGACGTACGAACATTTCCGACACTTGAATGTTTCGACTTCGCTATGGTTTTTGTGTTTCAAAAAATGTTTTGTTAAATCACCTTTATATTTTGTGGAGTAAGAACAATCCGGGCACTTGAAAGATTTAATTTCGCTATGGTTTTTGTGTTTCAAAAAATGTGTTGCCAAATGATGTTTATATTTTGTGACAAAAGAACAATCCCGGCACTTGAATGTTTCGACTTCGCTATGGTTTTTGTGTTTCAAAAAATGTGTTTTCAAACAATATTTATATTTTGAGACAAAGGGACAGTCCGGGCACTTGAATGTTTCGACTTCGTTATGGTTTTTGTGTTTCAATACATGTTTTGTCAAATAATGTTTATATATTGTGACATAAGAACAATATGGGCACTTGAATGTTTCGACTTCGCTATGGTTTTTGTGTTTCAAAAAATGTTTTGTCAAATAATGTTTATATATTGTGACATAAGAACAATCTGGACACTTTAATGTTTCGACTTCGTTATTGTTTTTGTGTTTCAAAAAATGTGTTTTCAAACACCGTTTATATTTTGTGACAAAAGAACAATCCGGGCACTTGAAAGTTTCGACTTCGCTATGGTTTTTGTGTTTCAAAACATGTATTTTTAAATCACCTTTATATTTTGTTACATAATTACAGTCATTACACCCAAAAATTTGGACATCATGAATTTGAGGACTTTCATATTCTTCAAACTTGATGTCGAGTTCTTCATTTTCTAGCTGGATGTCCAAAAATTTGTCGTCTTCATCTTCCTTCTTGATATTATTGCTCGCCAAAGAAATACATTCACCGGGATTTAAGATTTCATCACTTTCCACTTCGAGATTGTCAATTTCTTTATTCGAGTTTTTGTCGCGGTCTCTCTGATCTTTTGTTGTCCACCAACAAGCCACCAATGTCGAAAATGATAATAAAGAAATGTGGCAAGTGTTACAAACGACGGGATTTTCTGTAACTTCTAAATCCATTTCGGGAATGTGTTTACGAAATACTTGCATCATACAATCATCTTTAAGAATTTTTGATAAAGTAATGGTAGACATGTCATCAACACAATTTTTACACAACCTACATATTTCAATTTCATCAAACAAGATATTTATGTAAACGTCCTGGGTGTTGTTTGCAGATACACGTCGCAACATAATACAACCTTCGGTGTTTATAAGACGAAATTTAAAATCGTAAGCTTGCAAGATTTTTTTTTCACATTCTTTGCAAATCCAATTGTTTTTGTTGTCAGAATGATCCATTTCCATTTGAATGAATTTTAACTTGTTCATTAGGGCTTCTTCCAAGGCAACCGAATTTGTGCCCCGAACGTATCGTAAACACAATTTACATGTTTCTTGTACGACAGACATTTTTAATGCATCGATGGAAAGCAAAGCACCAAATAACCTATCAGACGGTAACATTTATACTGTGAGTTGTGGGGTAATTCTAGGAAAGTGGTAGGAAATAAATTAATATATGAAACATATTTTAAGCGTAATTTATATTAAAATTATTTTTTTATACTCAATAGAAATTGAATTTTTGGGGCAGATGTTTACAAAACAAATTGTAAATACTAAAAATAATAATAAAAGTTAATAAAGTAAAATCTTTAAACTTTGTAATTTTTCATTTATGTTTATGTTTCTTTAAGCTAGTTTTGTATTTTGTTATAAAATCACAATCTTTACATTTAAATGTTATGACTTTGCTATGGTTTTTGTGTTTCAAAACGTGTTTTGTCAAATAATGTTTATATTTTGTGATGTATGAACAATCAGGGCACTTGAAAATTTCGACTTCGCTATAGTTTTTGTGTATTATAACATGAGCTTTTAAATAATGCTTATATTTCGTAATGTAAGAACAATCCAGGCACTTGAAAGTTTCAACTTCGCTAAGGTTTTTGTGTGTTATAACATGACGTTTTAAAACATTTTTATATTTTGTGACATATGAACAATCTGGGCACTTGAATGTTTCGACTTCGTTATGGTTTTTGTGTTTTAAAAAATGTGTTGTTAAATTACGTTTATATTTTGTGATGAACAAACAATCCGGGCACTTGAATATTTCGGCTTCGCTGTGGTTTTTGTGTTTCAAAACATGTTTTGTCAAATAATGTTTATATTTTGTGACAAAAGAACAATCCAGGCACTTGAATGTTTTGACTTCGCTATGGTTTTTGTGTTTCAAAAAATGTGTTTTCAAACAATGTTTATATTTTGTGACGAAAGAACAATCTAGGCACTTGAAAGTTTCGACTTCGCTATAGTTTTTGTGTTTTAAAACATGTGTTTTTAAATTGCTATTATATTTTGTTACATAATTACAATCATTACATCCAAAGATTTGGACATCATGAATTTGTGGACTTGTCATATTCTTCAAACTTGATGTCGAGTTCTTCATTTTTCCAAGCTGGATGTCCAAGAATTTGTCGTCTTCATCTTCCTTCTTAATATTATTGCTCGCCAAAGAAACACATTCACCGGGGAGTTTATAAGGAGTTTTATATCACCTTTTCACTTCGAGATTGTCAATTTCTTTATTCCGAGTTTTCGTTGCGGTCTCTTTGATCTTTTGCTGTCCACCAACAAGCCACTAATGTCGAAAAGGAATATAAAAAATGTGGCAAGCGTTACAAACGATGGGATTCTCCGTTAATTTGTAAAAATCCATTTCTGGAATATGTCTCACTGAAATACTTGCATCATACAATCATCTTTAAGGAATTTTTGATAAAGAGACGGTAGACACGTCGTCAACACAATTTTTACACCACCTCGACATATTTCAATTTCATCAAACAACATATTTATGTAAACTTTCTGGATGTTGTCTCCAGATACACGTCGCAACGTAATACAGCCTCTCGGTGTTTATAAGACGAAGATTTAAAATGGTAAGCTTGCAAGATTTTTTTTTCACATTCTTTGCATAATCCAATTGTTTTTGTCGTCGAGAATGATCCATTTCCATTTGGATGAATTTTAACTTGTTCATTAGAGCTTCTTCCAAGACAACCAAACTCACGCCCTGACCGCCATCGTGCAAACACAATTTGCACTTTTTTTGCTCGAAATACATTTTACGTATCGATAGACAGCAAATTACACAAATACTAATCACACATAGAACGGGGATACATTTATATAGATATTGTCTCATATGAGGCAATTTTGAAAATAATAGTAAGAAATTAATTTACATGTATATGTAAAACATCAACACTTTTATGAATCACAAATTATTTGAAATAAAGAATCACATTGGTAAATAAAAACTTTTAAATGTGTAATTTCTTATGGATTTTTGCCATTAGACGTTTCCATATTTTTGGCACTTCTCTGAAATTGATTTTCATGGATTATATGAAACAAGTGTGGTCGGTATGCACAATTTCAAATATAAAACTCCACCAGGGTCAAAGTATAAATTAAAAAGTTTATTTAACGCCATCGTAATATATTTACACATACAAGAAATGGGTGTGTGCAACAAATACCCCCACTTGCAAAATTTCAAGCCTGAATTAAATTGTCTTGTATTTAAATATGGAATATAATTCTAATTTCACATGTATTGAAAACAGTCGGGAGCGTTTCCTTCAATTCACGAAACCGTTTTTTTTTTGGTAAAATGAATACAAACCACAACGAGGTATTACTGCATTTGGCCATACTGAAATTAGATGGCAGTTCTTTGAAACCTATTCGAAAATTATTAGAAAAAAACAATTCGCTAATTCATTATAAAAATGCGTTTGGGGAGACACCTCTATTGCATGCTTTAAAATTGGGAAAAGACATGCAAATAATCAAAGAATTACTAAATTACGGAGCATCAATCTATAACATTTCAAACAATGGATTCACCGCTTTACATTATGCTGTTTACGATGTAAAGTATTTCAAATTTATTGGTGAATTAATTCAACAGGGATTGAACGTAAACTGCCAAGATGCGATGGGGCAAACGCCATTACATATAGCTGCTGAATATTCTGTGAAAATGGTCCAATTACTCTTACAATTTGGCGCCACCGTTAATGCAGTAGACAACTTTAATCAAACACCGCTAATGCATGCTTTAGACACAGGAGATAACGTGCCAATAGTTGAAGAACTGTTAAAGCACGGGGCTTCAATTTATAATGTTTCAAAAGACAAGAAAACGGCTCTACATTATGCCACTCGTCATATAGAGTATTTAAAATTTACTCGTAAACTAATTCAATTAGGATTGGACACAAACTATCAAGATTTATCCGGACAAACACCTTTACATATAGCAGCTGCAAACAAAAATGGTGTAGAAATTGTGAAATTACTTATACAATACGGTGCCGATGTTAACACGTTAGACAGTTTTAATACGACCCCGTTACAGATTGCGGTATTATTTGACTGCACGGAAAATTTTCACACGTTAGTATCCAACGGTGCATCAATATTTTTAGGTAAAAATGCTCACGAAATGTTACATTATGCAACGGGTAATAGAAATATTGAAATTATAGAAACTTTACTGAAAAGGGGCGTAGATGTTAACGCAGTTAATACAGAACTCTCAACACCACTACACGTTCTCAACGATTCTCCCCACGAGAATATAAACACTTTTCTAAAAATTATTACATTATTTTCTGAATATGGAGCATGTTTTAATAAAGAAAATGGACGTAGTCGTACTCCTTTATGTCATATTTTGAATTTTAATACACCTTTAATCATATTGGAAACTTTTTTAAAATGTGGATCGTTAATTCATAAAGTTGGAAACCATTTATTTCCAGATAGTGTAAAAAATGATGTAAAAAGAAAAGAATTATTAGAAAAATACTGTTTAATTGAACATTCCAGTAATGACAATTGTGTTATATGTAATCAATTAAAAGGCCAACACGTTGAAGCGTGCAAAAGAGAACTTGAAAAGATGAAAAGGAGTTTTATAAACGAAACAATTACAGTCTACGATTGTATAATCAAAAACTTAGACTATGGGCAATATTTAGACGTGCAATACGACGATGTGCTTGACGATGCGACTTTAAAATATCCCATTTATTCAGATGTTATTTATAACAAGTTAGAAACGAAAAAATATTTACTTTTGAAATATGAAAATATTAGTTGTACCGTCCTTAAGAATTTGGATGCCAAAAATCAAGCGAACAAACCCGTAACTTTACATTCATATTGTATTCGACACATTGCCAATTATTTAACCACACTGGATTTAAAAAATTTCTATATGGCCTGTACCTCTAATGTATTTCACTTAAAGTAATGTTGTTAGTTTATTAAATAATATATATCGAGTTACAAATTACAATTATATTTTATAGAAAAATATTTTCTGTACCTCTCTTTTATCCAATTATAATTTGGCTGAAAAGACAATAATATATATCCCCACTTAAAAATTATTGGGGTACATTTAGTCAAATTCACTTGTATTTATATATCGTACGGTTGATTTTAAATGTACTTGGATGCGAACCGTAAAAATATCTTTATTTTAAAATATACGAGAGTGATAATATGAATACAAACCACCACGGGAAATTGCTGCATGGGGCTATACGGAGATGGAATGGAGTTCTTTGCTTCCTATTCGAAAATTAATACAAAAAAATAATTCACTAATTTATTACAAAAATAAATATGGAGAGACCGCCCTGTTGCGTGCTTTAAAATTGGGGAAAGACATGGGTATAATTGAAGAACTAATAAAACATGGAGCATCAATATATGACGTTTCGGACTATAGATACACTACTTTGCATTACGCTGTTCGTTACAAAAAGTATTTCAAATTTGTCCATCAATTAATTCAACAAGGCTTGGATATAAATTATCAAAACTGGGAAAAAAAAGCAGCACTGCACGAAGTTGCTCAAAATTCTGCAGAAATTGTGAAATTGCTTGTACAGAACGGAGCCAACATTAATATGTCGAGTAGTTGTGGTGAGACGCCGCTATTGTGGGCCTTAAACATTGGCAAGAGTTTGCGGATAGTTGAAGAACTACTAAAGCACGGAGCATCAATTTATGACGTTTCGAAGGAAAAAAAGACCGCTCTGCATTATGCCGTTTGTTATAAGAAATATTTTAATTTTGTTCGCAAACTAATTGAACAAGGATTGGACATAAACTATCAAGACAAGACGGGAGAAACACCTCTTCATATAGCAGTTTCAAAGACAGATTGTGTAAAAATTGTGAAATTGCTTATACAATGTGGCGCCGATATTAACATATCAGATAATTACGGTGACACACCATTATGTAGAGCAGTAAAATTGAACCATACTGAAAATTTTCACTTGTTGTTACTTAACGGTGCGCTAGTTTCTCTGGGTGAAAATACTTTTACAATATTACATTCTGCAACCATACATGAGAACATTAAAATATTAGAAAGCTTATTAAAAAGAAATGTTGATGTCAATGCCATTAATTCAGAGCACAGAACGTTATTACATGCCGTTTTTGATTACGGTTGCGAATACAGACCCATAGATACATTTCTAAAAATTATTTCGTTATTTGCTGAACACGGAGCGTTTTTTAACCAACAAGATGTATATGGAGATACTCCTTTGAGTCTTGGTTTACGTTATATGGCGCCTATAGTTGTACTAGAACAAATGTTAAAATATGGGTCTCTAATTCATAAAATTAAAAGTAGTATTTTTATAACAATTATGCATATTGTTTCCGATTTTACAAATATAGAAAGAAAAGAATTGCTTGAAAAATATTGTCTTATCGAACACCCCAGCAAAGATGATTGTTTTATGTGTTGTCAATTAAACGGTAAACACGTTGAAAGTTGTAAAAAAGAATTAGAAAAGATGAAGACAAATTTTTTAAACGAAACAGTTACGTTGTATGATTTTGTAATTAACAATTTAGAACAAGCAAAATCTTTAAACGGGCAATATATCAACATACTTGACGATTTAACATTTAAATATCCAATTTATTATGATGTTATTTATAACAGATTAACAATAAAAAATATTTAATCATAAAATTTTATTATTGTTAAACAATGTATTTCAATTAAACCGTTAAATGTACATTGAATCACGAACCATTGTAAAATTTAATGTTTGTACACTAAATATGTAAATAAAAGATTATTTTTTCTATATTTTATTTATTTTTTAAACACAAAACAATATAAAAATTATTATAATATATAGCAAAATCAAACCTATTCACTATTTTGAAATCTCATATCCTCTATTTCTTTTAGTAAATAATTTATGTCTTCTTGACTTTCCTCATTGATTGCAGTTTTTCGTTCCCCGTATAATCACGATACAAAATATAAATAGAGTAATACAAGCGAGTTAGATGCATTTCTTCGTCAAGTTGCCAAAAGATTATTCTCTGAAAATTTACATTTTATGAAACTACAAAACTAGAAAATAATGGTACCCAAAGATTACAAATGGTGTATAGTAATTTTCCTGCACTTTATACAATACACCATTAATTCATTGATTCGGCATTCGTTCTGTTCCATACATTCACTACAAAACAACCAATTCATATTTTCGTAGCAGTACAAATTAATTTGAGAATTGTCTACTAAAACATTTTCATACAACTGTTCAATATCCCAAGAGTTATCACAATCCATGGAGTTAACTTTTTGTCGAAAAACGTTTCAACACACTACTTTTTCAAGCCTGCAATACACGTTGGCCGAGCGTCGTTGAGTGAACGCCAATAGGGGTGTAGACAGGTATATTTGCATTATTTTGCTGTTGCTCAGTGTCGCTCGCCTAGTTGGCCGAGGTAAGTCAACCGCTATCACTTGCCTTGTATTAATCTGACTACGCTCGCCTTTGTCTAAGCTCGGACAATGTGTATTGCAGGCACTGGAAACTACTAAAATTGAAAAGTAGAATTATTGTCTTGTATAATTACCATAAAATAAAATCTTGAATTAATTCATTTGAATTCCAATTACAACATTCATAGAATTTAGTTCAACAATTCTTTTTTTATCCATATTTTAAAATAAAAATCTCAATTATAATTGCGGAGGGAAAGGGTATTTTTAAATAAAAAAATATATAATTTGTAAAAATTTCTTTTTGCCATAAATAACTATACATAAAATAAACATTCTCCTTGGCACATCGTAGGTGGTTGTTTTCGTGCTCGCCGCAATGGTATGACCTATAATGTTTCTTCATATCTTCGTATTCCGGTAACCAGTACTTGTAGTTAATATCCCGAACATCTAGAATGACCAAATTTTGTAACCATTTCTTTATCTTCTGTCCATTAACATACACTTTCGAAGTTCCAATAATTTTTTTTATTTCTTGGCCAAGATCATCGTAACGAAATACACCTCCTTGTTCCCAGTTTATTCCATGAACATAATTCGTTGCATAGTTCGCGTCCAATATTTGCCTCGCAGTTAAAGCTTCTTTGGTGGGTAATCTCAGAAATGCCCTGTAACATTTCTCACTTTTTAAATTTAAAATTGCAATTTCCTTGCAAATGAATACTCCGTGAATGAAGAAACCTTGTACGTCTAACGCAAACATAGTGAAACAAACAAGTACATCGATGTTAGGATAACTCGAAGTTTTATATAGTAAATTGGCATGATACGGGGGAATTTGGAGATGAAACAAGCATTGCGCGATAAGCAACGACATGTTGGATTACATGTAAAAATAGTTGTAATTGTACGAAGTTCATTTACTTTCAAATTCCATTATAAAATATAGAGATTGAATACAATTTTAATTAAAACAAATGTTAAACCGATCAGATGAAGATACTCCTCTTTGTTTGTACACTAAATATGTAAGTAAAAGTTTTTTTTTCTATAATTTATTTATTTTATTAAACACAAAATAATATAAAAAATTATAACATATATAGCAAAATTAAAACCATTCACTATTTTGAAATCTCATATCCTCTATTTCTTTCAGTAAATGATTTATGTCTTATATAAAGATAGAAAAGGGCATACACGTCATACAAATTTTGAGAAAAGTATAAAAAACGATATTACTGAAATGATGGAAGTCGATCTAGAACCTCAAGGTCATTCAAATAATTCATTTCATGTAAGTATGAGTCCTAAGAAGTCATATCCTCTACGACTTGGTGACTTCATACATAAATCCTTGGAACAGGATGATCTTGAGATTAATATCGAAACAGATGATGTAGATCCCCCTTTGATGAATATTACTTCATCATCACTCTGTAATATTACAAATAGATTCAGGAGAGAAAGAACAATTTCTGCAGATGATGCTGAGGATAATTTTATAGTTTTCGAAAGTGATACTGATGAGGTTGAATTTTCTGATAATTCCCAGGAAGACGATGAATCTAATGAAGATGAGGAGGACTCTTCACCGCCAACTGTGCCTAGGAAAAAGGTCAGGTTTGTGGAAAGTACCGAATTATGTCAAGTATATCCGATGATAATGTGGTCCTACGCCTATCGGAAAGCAAGAATTGGTCCTTGGCAACAATACGCTGTTGACAGGATGCGTTTTAAAGACCATATTAAAAAACTTGAAGAAAAAATCAAACCTGTCTTGGATGGTAAGCACAGGGAACGAATTTTTAAAGCGCGGTTCCTAGATTCGGAATTTCCTCAAGGTTAGAATACCATTATCAAGAATTTGTACGATACATAATTACACAATTTACGTTACATCATTTCATTTTTCTCACTTCATTATTCAATTTGATTACATTTAGAAATAAAAGAAAATTGCAACAAATGTCTGTACACTAAATATGTAAATAAAAGATTATTTTTTTATAATTTATTTATTTTTTAAACACAATATAAAAATTATTATAACATATATATCAAAATCATACCCATTCACTATTTTGAAATCTCATATCCTCTATTTCTTTTAGTAAATAATTCTTGACTTTCCTTATCGATTGCAGCTTCTTGTTTATTTTCGTATCCAAATTTGCAAATCTTATTTGTTCCAGATTTCTAAATTCACGTCGTTTGCTTTTTGTTGATAGATTTACATACTTTCGCAACACGGGTTTATTTTCAATAAATTCTGTGGGATCGTAACTATTGTAATTACAATCATCCCAGGATTCTGTTGTCGGTACATGCATATTATAAATGGGGTATTTTGTTGGTTGTTCATCTTCTTCTCGTGAAAGTGGATATCTGCTTTGTTTTAGTAAATACAATACATCGTCCCTTTTCTCAGGGCAATTTTGATGATATTCTTCCAGTTAATCTTCCGGAATTACATGTCTCATATTGAACTGACATCTGTTTAGATGCGGATAATCTTTCCCACATTCTAAAATATGTCTTCTAATACGTTTTTTTTTGTACCCGATGATTTGCATCATAGGAACGGGTTTTGAATCTTTTTTTGACTACATGATCACGATACAAAATATATGTATAATAGAGTAATACTATGAAGAATTAGAAGCGAGTCCTTTTTTATATACAAGTATTTCTCATACCCCTCCTTAAATCATGTTTAGCATAGCATTTTAAAATATACCGGTAATTTTTTAATGCATTATTATTCTCTAAAAATTTACATTTTATGAAACTAACAAACTAGAAAATAATGATACCCAAAGATTACAAATGGTGTATATTAATTTTCCTGCAATTTATACAATACACCATTAATTCATTGATTCGGCATTCTTTCTGTTTCATAACTTCGCTACAAAACAACCAATTCATATTTTCGTAGCAGTACAAATTAATTTACTAAAACATTTTCATAAAACTGTTCAATATCCCAAGAGTTATCACATTCAATGAAGTCAACTTTTTGTCAAGAAACGTTTTGACACACTACTTTCTTAGAAACTACTAAGATTGGAAAGTAGAATTATTGTCTAGCATAAAAACTTAAATTACCATAAAATCTTGAATTAATTCATTTGAATTTCAATAACAACATTTATAGAATTTAATTCAACAATTCTTTTTTCTTGATCCATGTTTTAAAATAAAAATTGGAACATCATTTTTATAAAATAATTTTTTTATAGATTTGAAATCAATCGCTAGCAATCACGATTATAATCGGGAGAGGGTGGGTATTTTAAAAGAAAAAAATATATAATCTGTAAAAATTTCTTTTTGCCAAAAATATATCCACATAAAATAAACATTTTCTTTGGCACATCTCAAATGGTTGTTTCGGTGCTGGCCGCAATGGTATGACCTGAAGCGTTTCTTGAAATCTTCGTATTCGGGTAACCAGTATTTATAGTTAATATCCACAGTATTTAGAATGTCCAAATTTTTTAACCATGTCAATATCTCTCGTCCCATAACATACACTTTCGAAGTTCCGACAATTTTTTTAATTTCTTCGTCAAGATTCTGGTAACGAATTATACCTCCTCGTTCCCAGTTTATGCCATGAATATATTGCGTTGCATAGTACACATCAAATATTTGACTTGCATTTAAAGCTTCCTTGTTGGTCGGTAATCTCAGAAATGCCCTGTAACATTTCTCAGTTTTTAAATTTAAAATTGCAATTTCCTTGCAAAGAAATTGCCCGTCGATTACAAAGCCTTGTACATCTAATGCGAACATGTTTGCTGAAACAAACAAGTACATCGATGTTAGGATAACTCGAAGCCTTATATAGTAAATTATGGGAAATTTAGTGATGAAACAAGCATTACGCGATAAGCAATAACATGTTGAAATACATGTAAAAATAGATGTAAATTCAATCTTATACAAAGTTCATTTACTTCCAAATTCCATTATAAAAATATAGAGATTGAATACAATTTCAATTAAAATAAATGGTAAACCGATCACAAGGTGATACTCCTCTTTGTTTGTACACTAAATATGTAAATAAAAGATATTTTCTTTAAACACAAACGATGTAACATATATAGCAAAATCAAAACTTTAATATTGTGTCAGATTGGCCGAGCGGTCAAAGGCGCTGGATTTAAACTCCAGTTCCCGAGAGGGAGCGTGGGTTCGAATCCCACATCTGACATTTTTTTATCTGACTTCCATCTAGGTTTCTATCTAGGCTTCCATCTACGCGAAAACAATATCTGGTATCTGGTATTTTTTATATCCAATAATCTGGTAGGGTGAAAGTCAGCCGGCCTGCGAGCTGAATTAATAATGTATCAAACCAAGCAAAATGTTAGTTATTCGATGTTTGTTGAAGTATAAATAACACCATTACCAACAATGAATCCAAGTGCTACATTAAATCCGCAAGTTGGTAATTACGAGGTTCCCGACATAGTAAAAATTACCATCGACAGTAGTTCGGTCACGCTTAAAACTATAAAGACGTCATTACACCTCTCAGAAGAGAGTTTCAATAAGTTTAAAAATTATCTGAAAAACGCCTTTACCTACTATACTGATCCCCGGTATCGCGATCCTGATAATTTCTGGGGTTTATATGCCCACTGCACCGATGGTATCTATTTATTTATCAACTTTTATCCGAACCAAGGTAGACTGTCTATTTGGAAGAAGGTGGTGATGAAGCCAAATGTGACCAAAGATGTGGCTCGTTTACACAATGGGTCCCGTGCCACACAAAATTTTGTATTGTTTGATCAAGACAAGCTACTCTATGCTGGTCAAAAAGTCTACCAAGGCGATGTCGAGAACGAGCTCTACATTGATGATGTTCCTTTAGATGTTAACATGTCAGACATGTCCGTGCAAAATTCGGTTGAAGTATTGATAAAACAATATCCGCAAAGCACCCCGAGAGACTTAATTGACGATATCGACAACGAACTGCTGTTCGATGGTTTGCTGGTGTATGACAGTGATCTTGAAGACGAGCGCCTCTTCGATGATGACTTTATCGCCAAAGTTCCTGTAGATATTGACGTGTTGGATATGTCCATACAAGATTCCGTCGAGGAATTGATGAAAAAATATCTCCAAATACCATCAAGTGACGTTACATCCTGTACGAAGGGTCCCACTCTCTCGCGTTCTTTAGCCGAAGAAATTTACAAAAGTCTTGAGGAGGTGTGGAACAGAGACAGTTATTTAATATACGCTTAAACCAAGCAAAATGTTAATTGAAAACATCACCAGTCGCGACAATGTATCCAAGTGGGAAATTAAATCCGCAAGTTGGCTATTACGAGGTTCCTGAAGTTGTTAAAATTACCATCAATACCAGTAGTTCGATCACACTTCAAACTAAAGAAGCTCTAATACACCTCACAGAAGATAGTTTTAACAAGTTTATAAATTATCTGGAAAACGCGTTTGCCTATTATACAGATCTTGGAAATGATGATACCGATAGTTTCTGGGGTTCATATGCCCACTGCACCGATGGTATCTATTTATTTATCGACTTGTCTCTGAAAGAGGGTAGTCTATCGATATGGGAGACGGTGATGAAACCAAATTTGGGTATGACTTTTAATGTGGAAAATATCCATAAAATATACAAAGTGCTATGTGCAACACCCAAGAGAGATTCCGAACATGATCCATCCCTGGACGATTCCAGTTCTGAACCGCCAATGAAGAAAAGGCGGTACAAGTGCTCCAATATGACAGAAATACCGGATGACGTTGATGATATAGATCTGGACTCGCAAGTTTTTTATTTTTAATATATTTTGTAAGAATTTAACATTTTAAATCTGTAAATGAAAATACAGCTTGTGGAATTAAAGGATGGACACATTGAAACAATAAACTATAAAAAGTAATGTTTTGATTTCGTTTAAATAATTTATATCGTTTGCAATCTTTATCAAAATGTCGAAAATTTTCACTCGTTATTATTTAATGGTGTATTAATTCCTCTGGGTACAGATATCTACGAAATAGTAATAGAGTAAATTGAGATCTGGATGTAGGAATGCAAGTAGTAATATATTTGAAACACAAAAAATAATTATTTTTCATTATGTCCGATGTAGTAAAAATGTTATAATAAATTGAAATCTAGATGTAGAAATACAAGTAGTAATATATTTAAGACAATAATCAAAATGTATGCATTATAATTAGCCCCATATATATATAAAAGAATTATAGTACACGCATACTTTAGTTAAACTTGTACTTTATTACAACAAAATAATTTACATTATTTTTTAGTCTTTTATACGCGATGTCCTACGAAAATCAATTTTGTGAGGGTGTGATTGAAGCCGTGGTTACCATACAAAATCAAACATTCTCGGGCACACATTTTAGTGTGCATCAGCAGCTTTTTGACGCCCAAATTTACAAGGATGATATGGACATACATGGGGATACTTACCTAGACGAACTAGATAGTCTAACAGGCCATGAAGACGATCTAGGGGAGCTGCTTACCGATACGTGGATAGGAGACCTCGACAACTTCCTTTTTAATAACTATTTAGACATTGACATGTTGGAAATACTTGGGGATACTTGCAATGACGAACTAGATTGTCTAATAGACCATGAAGACGATTTAGGGGAGCTGCTAACCGATACCTCGATAGGAGACCTCGACAACTTCCTTTTTAATAATGATGTAGACATTGACATGTTGGATATAGAGAATTCCACCGAGAAATTGAAAAACACAAATGTTGGATCGTGCATGAATCCCGCTCTACATGACTTACCAAAAGAAATATTTAATAGTCTTCAAATTATATGGGATAAGGACGATTATTTAATTTAATAAAAAAATATTTCTCTAATATAACTGTATTTTTTTATTATACATATATTTATTTACCTCATCGAAATAGGCAAGAAAAATAGTTACAAAGCAACTTTGTCAATTTTCTATTCAAACTCAAAGAAACTAATAATTGATGCAAGCAAATTGAAAATGGGAAAATAAACTAGTAGAATGAAAGTTTAAAAACGGCAATACGCAGATGAAAAGTTTTCTCGAGACTGATATTCAACTTTAACCAAAATTTATAAACGTATATTTGTACTGTGAAATATCAATAGGGATTAACTAGGGTATATCCAACCCCCTATCAACCCCCTAAATATTACCAATGTACATATCCTAACTGAGGGATATGTACCTATGAATGGTGGTTCACAAGGGGGTCGTCCGTACCCCCATTGATATATATTTATAAAAATGGCGATTATTTCGCGCCACCAAACGTCATTTTAAACATCTTTACAATTTATATTTTTTATATAAAAACACAAGTTCGATGCGGAGTCAATGGGTCATTTTTAAACATTTTTCATTTTTACCAATTTATTAATGTACTACTAGCGCTGCGATTTCCGTTAGCAGACTTTCTTACAATTTTGTTATAAATCTTCTCCGGATTTCTACGTGTAATTTTTAAACAATCATTTTCTCATTGCTTCACTACTATCGTTTTCGTTCGTCTGAATATTTAGTAATTTTCAGGCACTCTATGTTGAATCACTAACAATTGTAAAACTTAAATACCAACGAAATACACATTTCTTCTTGTAAAAAAATATAGATTTGAAATCAGCTGCTAACAATCGTTAGCACAACATGTGTAAAAAAGTTATAATAAGAAGGAGGGGGTATTTTTAAATAAAAAAATATATAATCTGTAAAAATTTCTTTTTGCCATAAATATATCCACAAAAAATAAACATTTTCTTTGGCACATTGGTTGTTTTTATTGCTGACCGCAATGGTATGACCTACAGCGTTTTCTCATATCCTCGTATTCCGGCAACCGGTACCTATAGTTAATATCCAGAAATAAAATTAAAATTAAATAAATAACTATACATAAAATAAACATTCTCCTTGGCACATCGTAGGTGGTTGTTTTCGTGCTTGCCGCAATGGTATGACCTGTAATGTTTCTTAAAATCTTCGTATTGCGGCAAAAAGTACTTATCGTTAATATCCAGAACATCTAGAATGACCAAATTTTTTAACCATTTCTTCATTATCGGTCCAGTAACATACACTTTGGAAGTTCCGATAATTTTTTTAATTTCTTGGCCAAGATCCTCGTAACGAAATAGACTTTCGTGTTCCCAGTTTATGCCATGAAAATTATTCGTTACATAGCACGCGTCCAATATTTGACATGTAGTTAAAGCTTCTTTGGCGATTGGTAATCTCAGAAATGCCCTGTAACATGTCGCAGTTTTTAAATTTAAAATTGCAATTTCCTTGCAAATAAATACTCCGTCAATGAAGAAACCTTGTACGTCTAACGCAAACATGTTTAGTGAAACAAAACAAGTACATCGATGTTGGGATAACTCGAAGCTTTATATAGTAAATTGACACAATATGACGGGGGAATTTGGAGATGAAACAAGCATTGTGCGATAAGAAACAACATGTTGGAATACATGTAAAAATAGATGTATTTAAAAATGCATTTCTTCGTCAAGTTGCCAAAAGATTATTCTCTGAAAATTTACATTTTATGAAACTACAAAATTAGAAAATAATGGTACCCAAAAGGTGCGAATCCACAATGAGAATATTTTATGAGATTTTTGTCTCATGAAATAATAATCTCGAGAAAAAATTAATTTCATTATGGAAACAGGCATGAGATACGTAATATACAAGAGATAATCTCGTGAAACAATGTCTCATGAGAGTTTAGTTGAGTGAACAAGTTTCAAAGTGTAAACATGATATACTGCGCATCTCGCATGAGACATTTATTTCAGCTGCTGCACGTGAGTTTCATTGTTGTTTCGTGAGATAAAAGTTTGTTTTTTTTCCTAATAATGCGTGAAACTACTGAAAAAGAGGTTTAAAAAGAAAAGAGTGTAATTTTAAGTGGACAACAACCGTGATACAGCAGTTAATTAACTATAAAAATCATGTTCTAATTTGTGGGACTGTTCGACCGAAAATTATAAGAACAAAAATCAATGAGAATATTTTTAGTCTCATGAAATCAGCTATAGATGTAATATACAAAATATCTAACAAGTTAGGAATTCCAGCTAAAGAAGTAAAAGATAAAATATATACATACATAACTTCTATTTTGAATCACTAACAATTGTAAAACTTAAATACCAACGAAATACACATTTCTTTACATTTTCTTGTAAAATTATATCTAGATTTGAAATCAGCTGCTAACAATCGTTAGCACAACATGTGTAAAAAAGTTATAGTAAGAAGGAGGGGGTATTTTTAAATAAAAAAATATATAATCTGTAAAAATTTCTTTTTGCCACAAATATATCCAGAAATAATAAACATTCTCTTTGGCACATCGTAGGTGGTTGTTGTTTTTATGCTGGCCGCAATGGTATGACCTATACCTTTTCTTCATATCTTCATATTCCGGCAACCAGTACTTATAGTTAATATCCCGAACATCTAGAATGACCAAATTTTTCAACCATTTCTTTACCTCCTGCCCATTTACATACACTTTTGAAGTTCCAATAATTTTTTTTATTTCTTGGCCAAGATCATCGTAACGAAATTCACCTCCCTGTTCCCAATTTATTCCATGAACATAATTCGTTGCATAGTTGGCGTCCAATATTTGCCTCGCGGTTAAAACTTCTTTTGAGATTGGTAATTTCAGAAATGCTCTGTAACATTTCTCACTGTTTAAATTTAAAATTGCAATTTCTTTACAAATAAATACTCCGTCAATGACAAAACCTTGTACGTCTAACGCAAACATGTTTAGTGAAACAAACAAGTAGGTACATCGATGTTGAGATAACTCGAAACTTTATATAGTAAATTGGCACGATACGACGGGGGAATTTGGAGATGAAACAAGCATTGTGCGATAAGAAACAACATGTTGGAATACATGTAAAAATAGATGTATTTAAAATGCATTTCTTCGTCAAGTTGCCAAAAGATTATTCTCTGAAAATTTACATTTTATGAAACTACAAAATTAGAAAATAATGATACCTAAAAGGTGCGAATCCGCAATAAGAATATTTTATGAGATTTTTGTCTCATGAAATAATAATCTCGAGAAAAAATTAATTTCATTATGGAAACAGGCATGAGATACCCGTAATATACAAGAGATAATCTCGTGAAACAATGTCTCATGAGAGTTTAGTTGTATGTTCTGTAATTTAGAAGAGGTAAACGAAATTAATTTTTCAAAAATATATTATTAATAAAATTATTGTGAGTTGTGAAGTGATTTCATAAAAAGATGCTAACAAAAAAGCAAAAAATGATAGAAGGATATTTGTTGGTCCACTTATGAATTTAGGGCATCAAAAAATTATCATTTAACCGCTTTTGGTGTATTTACGTTTTCTGTTGATGCTTTGAAATTGACAACGAAGGTTATGCATTTTATCTTTTACTTCTATAGCTGGAATTCCTAACTTGTTAAATATTTCATCCATAGCTGATTTCCTAAGATTTTTGCTCTTATAATTTTCAGTCGAACAGTCCCACAAATTAGAACATGATTTTTAAAGTCAATTAATTGCAGTGTCATGGTTGCTGTCCACTTAAAATTACACTCTTTTCTTTTTAAACGTCCTTTTTCAGTAATTTCACTCATTATTGGGAAAAACAAATTTAATCTCACGAAACATTTGAAATCAGCTGCTAACAATCGTTAGCACAACATGTGTAAAAAAGTTATAGTAAGAAGGAGGGGGTATTTTTAAATAAAAAAATATATAATCTGTAAAAATTTCTTTTTGCCACAAATATATCCAGAAATAATAAACATTCTCTTTGGCACATCGTAGGTGGTTGTTGTTTTTATGCTGGCCGCAATGGTATGACCTATACCTTTTCTTCATATCTTCATATTCCGGCAACCAGTACTTATAGTTAATATCCCGAACATCTAGAATGACCAAATTTTTCAACCATTCTTTACCTCCTGCCCATTTACATACACTTTTGAAGTTCCAATAATTTTTTTTATTTCTTGGCCAAGATCATCGTAACGAAATTCACCTCCCTGTTCCCAATTTATTCCATGAACATAATTCGTTGCATAGTTGGCGTCCAATATTTGCCTCGCGGTTAAAACTTCTTTTGAGATTGGTAATCTCAGAAATGCTCTGTAACATTTCTCACTGTTTAAATTTAAAATTGCAATTTCTTTACAAATAAATACTCCGTCAATGACAAAACCTTGTACGTCTAACGCAAACATGTTTAGTGAAACAAACAAGTAGGTACATCGATGTTGAGATAACTCGAAACTTTATATAGTAAATTGGCACGATACGACGGGGGAATTTGGAGATGAAACAAGCATTGTGCGATAAGCAACAACATGTTGGAATACATGTAAAAGTAAATTCAATTTCAGATGAAGGCCGTGTGAGTCTATATATAAGTGAACGAGTGTACATTTGACATACTTGTTTTTTGTACTCGTGACTAATTAAGCTGTTTATAATTTGCGGAAAGAATTATTGAATTTAAAAAGTAAACAGTTTTATTTTCAAAATTAGAAAATTTATCTTTTATAAGATGTTAACCTGTCGCTCTAGACATTAAAGCGACGCGTTTACACCTAGGAAATCATCGAATGATAGACAAACATTTTTTTTTCAGAGTTTGAAGCCATTCAGCTTTTGACAAAGACGTGTTAAGTGCATTGGAGATTCAAAAATGTATACATTGCAGTTGTGCTGCAGAAAATGTGAAGCCGTTTACGAATTTGCCTGGGAATTCTTCAACGACTGTTATTTATCTTGCTCTACCTGTAAAAAATGTGCCGATAAATTTGAGAATATCTTACCAAGAAAATCACGTAATATAATTAGGGATTTTAAATCGTTACCGCAATTAAACGTAGGGCCACCGTCATATTATAACAGTTTTTATTATTGCGAAAATACGGGTTTCTTTTTTTATCAATTAAAAGAAGAGGAAATTAAATTGCCAATATTACTATTAACAAAGAGGACCGATTACCGGCTTAGGGATATGCCAATGTTTTCCCGAGACGAATCGGGTTTGGTGCCACTTAAAGACATAGAAAATTTTGTCAATGATTATAATTAGACCAATACAGATACATTTAAATAATTTTTAATTTTTTTGTTGTTTGTAATTGTTATTGTCTATACTTATTAATGAATAGTTTTGTATATACGTAATTTTATTTCTTTTGTAGTAAACATATATTTTTGTAATTTTAGCAAAATATAAAAGTGATATTTATTGTACAAGACTTTTTATTACAAAAATATTATATAAACATTTATTATAATGTAAATCATTTTATATTTCGAGAAAACTTGTTTTTGTGATCAGAAAACTCATAGTTTGACAGATTACAACGTCATGATAAAGTGGTGGGAGGCACCGTTTACCGTACGTTGAATTGGAAACTAGAGAGATAACAAATTTCGTTGTACCAGGATCGGGTACTGACCTGTTATGCGTTTATGACGACTGCCTCGAGTACCAAGAAAATCAGGAAATATAACAAGAGATTCTAAATCGTTACCAGGATTAAACGTGAAGCAACCGTCACTTTATAACTATTTTTTGGAGTTGACAGCAGATTAGCAAAATAGAATTAATTGCAGTTACGTTACAGAAAATGTAAAATCAGAAAATTTTTAATGTTATTGTCAACAGTTACTTATAATCAAAGAATGGTTTTATATATAGGTATTTTTTTAGTAAACATATATTTTTATTATTTAACTAAACTATAAAATGGATATTTATCGTATAAGACTTTTTATAACAAAAAATATTATATAAACACTTATTATAATGAAAAACATTTTATATTTCGGGGAAACTTGTTTTTGGTAAACATGCCATCAGAAAACTCTTGAAATCATGCTTTGACAAATACTGACCTATTTGCCAGACACAATCTGAATTTAAATGTATACTTTTCTTTACATCTTTTTCACAATTGAGTTCCGTGTCTACGGTACAGCCAGTAGAAAATTTTTGAAATAAATAATCCTTAGTTTCTAATCTGTCACAAATAACGTCATAATATCGGGGATATTTATCCATTAGATTTGCATCGGATAATACGTCTACGACACAATTACTGCATCTATAGTTCTTTTTACATACCACATACTCATAAAGGGTATTTTCATCGTCTACGTGGTGTGCTTGCATTTCTTTCAATTCTCTTTTACACATTTTGCCAAATCTACTATTGATGTTTGTACACACAGAACATAATTCAATATCGTCATGTTCGACCAAACAATATTTTTCGAGTAATTCTTTGTGTCTTTTCTTGTCTAAATAATTTGTTCCCGGTATTGTATAATCAAAAATTGTTAAATTACTCCCTCTTTTACCGTGGACAGAAACCCCACGCTTTAGCAGCATTTCAATCGATTCATAATGACATTTGCAAGCTATGCTTAATTTCAGTAGGTCATTTCCAGATTGTTTTTCTGCAACACTCGCTCCCTGGTTTAACAATTCTTTTATTATTACCGGAGACATACGACTGTAAATTGCAAAATACAAGGGGCTTTGAGCAAAGGTATTTTTGCAGTCAACAGAGGCACCGCATTTAAAGAGCTCCCGTAAAATATTTAAACAGGTTTGCGTTACATCTTTGTAAGGATATTGGTTAACATTGGAATGATTGTAGTATAGTGCATGATGTACTGAAGTATTTTGAAAATTATAATTTGGTATATTTACATCTGCCCCGCTGTGTAACAATTCTTTTACAACTTGCAAATTTCCATGTCCTATTGCATAATGTAATGGTGTATTTCCTAATATATCTGTGGCGTTAATATCGACACCATATTTTATCAACTCTTTAATAACATTTACAGATCTGTTTTCATATGTAGCAACGTGAATCGCATTTTGTTCATTTTTATTCAATTTATTGACGAGGGCTCCATGCCGTAATAATTCTTGTACAATTTTTAAACGTTCGCCACCCATCAAAGACAGGTGCAGCGGTGTTTCACCAATCATATTTTGGTGATTTATATCACATCCTCTTTGCACAAGTTTTTTAATCAATTTCAAATACTCCCGATGTTGAACTATTACATGAAAAATTTTGTCATTTTTATAAAAATTGACGTCAACTAAATTATATATTTTTGCATTTTTGCCTTGTAATCGATGTTTTGTAACTTTCATATTTCTCATGAATAAACGAAAAGCGAAGCAACATAAACGTATATTTAAAACAGATTATTAAACACTACTATTTATACTAATTTTCGTTGAAATATTTAGTCATTCTCACGCACTCCATTTTGAAATAATGAAATCACAAACGATTATGAGAATATTTTATGAAATTTTTGTCTCATGAAATAATAATCTCGGGAAAATTTTTATTTCATTGTGTAAACAGGCATGAGATACGTGATATACAAGAGATAATCTCGTGAAACAGTGTCTCATGAGAGTTTAGTTGCCTGAACAAGTTTCAACGTGTAAATATAATATGCGCATCTCGCATGAGACATTTATTTCACTTGCTGTACGTGAGTGTCATTGTTGTTTCGTGAGATAAAAATTTGTTTTTTCATAATACTGAGTGAAACTATTGAAAAAGGACGTTTAAAAAGAAAAGAGTGTAATTTTAAGTGGACCAACAAATATCCTTCTATCATTTTTTGCTTTTTTGTTGACATCTTTTTATGAAATCACTCCACAACTCACAATAATTTTATCAATAATATATTTTTCAAGATTATTTTTAGGCTTGCCTCTTTTAAATTACAGAACATACTGTGGAAACACCACATTCGGAAACACTTAGTCTCATGAGAGTAAAATTTCATAAGTTGCATAAATTCAGAATTTCAAAGAAATGTCTCATGTTCTGTAGAAACATATCTGAGACAAATATATCATAAGACTAAAATCTCACGAGATTTTAGTCTCCTTGTGGATACCGGCCTTAAAAACGAAATACACATTTCTTTACTCTTTTTGTAAAAAAATATACATTTGAAATCAATCGCTTGCAATCTCGACTATAATCAGGAGGGGTGGGTATTTTAAAATAAAAAAATATATAATCTGTAAAAATTTCTTTTTGCCAAAAATATATCCACAGAAAATAAACATTTTCTTTGGCACATCTCAAATGGTTGTTTTGGTGCTGGCCGCAATGGTATGACCTGTAGCTTTTCTTGAAATCTTCGTTTGCCGGCAACCGGTATTTACAGTTAATATCCACAATATTTTAAACGTCCAATTTTTTTAACCATGTCAATATCTCTCGTCCCATAACATACACTTTCGAAGTTCCGACAATTTTTTTAATTTCTTCGCCCAGATCCCGGTAACGAAATATACCTCCTCGTTCCTAGTTTATGCCATGAATATATTGCGTTGCATAGTACGCATCAAATATTTGACTTGCACTTAAAGATTCCTTGTTGGTCGGTAATCTCAGAAATGCTCTATAACATTTCTCAGTTTTTAAATTTAAAATTGCAATTTCCTTGCAAAGAAATTGCCCATTGATTACGAAGCCTTGTACGTCTAATGCAAACATGTTTAGTGAAACAAACAAGTACATCGATGTTAGGATAAATCGAAGCTTTATATAGTAAATTGGCACGATACGGAGGAATTGAAAAAACAAGCGTGATAAGTAACGACATGTTGGAATACATGTAAAAATAGATGTAAATTCAATCTTATACGAAGGCCGGGGGTTTATATATAAATGAACGAGTGTACAATTGACATATTGTTTCTGTGCTCGTGAATAAATAAGGTGTTTATTCTTAAAATTTGCGAAAATATAATTATTGAGTTTATAAGGTAAATAGTTTTCAAAACTAGATAATTTAAATTTTATAAAATGTTAACCACTGTCGCTCTAGCCATTAAAGCAACGCGTTTACATCTAGGAAATCAAATGTTAAACAATATTTTTTTTTCAGAGTTTGAAGCCATTCAGCTTTTAACCTAAAGTGTATTGGAGATTAAGAAGAAATGTTTTCATTGCACTTGTGTTGCAGAAAATGTAAAACAGTTTATAAATTTGCCTGGAAGTTCCTGGACAATTGCTATTTATCTTGCTCCACATGCAAAAAATGTGCCGAGAAATTTAACGGAATCTTACCAAAAAAATCACTGAGTGTAATATGGGATTTTAAATCTTTGTCAAAATTAAAAGGTTTTTATTATCGCAAAAATAGGGGTTTCTTTTATTGTCAATTGAAAGAAGAAGAAATTAAATTTCCCATGTTGCTGTTGACAAAGTCAATGCCAATGTCTTCTCGGGATAAAACTGGTTTGGTGCAACTAATAGACATAGAAAATTATGTTAATTTTTGTTAATTAGGTCAAGAGAATACATTTGAATTTTCTTGTAGGTTGGAATTTTTTTTAATAGAAAGTAGATTAACAAAATAGTATAATGAAATGTGAAATAGTTTACGAATTTATTTATATTTATTAATTTAATTTTGTAATTGTCAACTTATAAATTAATTAAGGAATGGTTTTGTATATATGTAATTTTATTTTTTATTAAACATATATTTTTTTATTATTTAACCAAACTATAAAAAAAGATATTAATGGAAAATATTTGGTGTCGTGAAAACTTGTTTTTGGTAAACATGCCATCAAAAAACTCTTTAAATCATGCTTTGACAAGGATACATCATCCCGCCTGTGGAGCACCAAGCGCTTTACGTGTGAGAAATTAATTTCCATTAAACTAAAACAAAAATTTTCAATTTAATATATATATTGCAATAATTTTACATACAAGAATACATAAATACATTTATTACAATGAAATAACAGGCAAACAAGCTAGCATAAAACTCTTGAAATCTCGTTTCGATAAATAACGACCTATTTCCCAGACGCAATCTGAATTTAAACGCACATTTGTCTTTACATCTTTTTCGAATTCAGTTTCTATGATACAATCAACAAAAAACTTTTGAAACAAATTCTCTTTCGTTTCCAATCTGTCACAAATAACATCATGATATTGAGGATATTTATCGATCAAATTGGCATCAGATATTACATCTTCAACACAACTATTGTATTTATAATTCTTTTTACGAACCACGTAATCATATAAGGTATTTTCTCCATCTATATAGTGTCGTTGCATTTTTTTCAATTCTTTTTTACAAATTTTACTATATCGACTCTTCATTTTTGTACATATACTACATAGATCGATATCGGAATGTTCGACCAAACAATACTTTTCGAGTAGTTGTTTATTTCTCTTCATATCTAGATAATTACCGCTCGGTATGTCATAATCCAAAAGAGTTAAATTACTCTTGTCTCTAATGTGAACCGACGCGCCACATTTTAATAGCATTTCGTTTGTTTCAAAATGGCATCTACGTGCTATACTTATCAGCAAAGGGGCATCTCTAACTGGAGAGAATTCGTTGACATCCACTACTCTATTTAAGATTTCTTTTATTATCATTGGAGAAGAGCGACAAAAAAGTGCCATACATAGAGGAGTTTGATCTAATGCGTTTGTGTAATTAACCCACGCACCATATTGTAAAAGCTCTCGTACAATATCTAAACATATTTGTGTTTTATCTTCGTGAGAGCGTTCATTAAAACTTAAATAATGAAATACACAGTACAATGGAGTATCTTGAAAATTATAATTTGGAACATTGACGTCTGCTCCGCTATGCAGTAGTTCTTTAACGACTTGTAAATTTCCCCGTCCCGTTGCATAGTGTAATGGTGTGTTTCCATATGTGTCTACGGCGTTAATATCGGCACCGTATTTTATCAATTCTTTAATAACAGTTACAGATTTGTTTTCTTTTGTCGCAACGTGAATTGCATTTTGTTTGACTTTATTTGATTTATTGACTCTTCGTAGCAATTTTTCTATAGTTTTCAAACATTCGTCATCCATCAAAGACAGGTGCAACGACATTTCGTCAATCACATGTTGATAATTTATATCGCCTCTTTTTTGCACAAATTTCTTGTAGTTTGTATTTTTTTTCATTGTTTTTTCATCTCCGTCTCGTTGAACAGCTCGATGTAATGATCGCATCCTTTGTGAAACTTGTACTTCTGATTAATTGTGGTCAGTCAATAAGGCAACATAAATACCTCACCAGAAGAAAAAAAATTACGCCTCTATCCACCCGTGGATATTTAAAACAAAGATATTCGCGTGCACACAGCTTAAAATAAATAGTCCAATCGAATTTACAATTTATATAACAGTGAATATACGCACGTGACTAATTCTTATTCATTAATTCATGTACATACTTGGGTTTAATAATAAAAGTGGGGAACGTCATTTCGTATATAAATATGACAGCCCAAAAGAGGATTAAATTCATAAAGTTTACCCTTTAACGATGGATATGAGTGAAGCTTCGCAAAGTTGGCTAGAAGATGAAGACAATATTCCAAATAAAATACCAAGACTCGAAGAAACAGACGATGACAACCGGGAAATGTTTAATATAACGCCACATATAACAGAGGACAAATCAACAATCCAAGATGTGATGCAACACATGAATACAATTAATGCCCAAAAAATTGCTTCTAAGCTATACAATACAAAATTCTTGGGCAACAATGAACAAATACCCGGCGTAAACTGTGTACAGATAACAGCTCAAGCTAGAGAATTGATACAAATACAAGAAGAACAAAAATATACCCCGTACAAGCTTTTAAATTATTTTATGGCTTTTCTCTATAAAGATCCACCAAAATGTATCGACAGTTCGTTTTTACCTTTATCCGACAGTGATTTTGAGAATGCGTTTCATACTGCCGAAATAAAAATACCCACCGGAAAAAGTGACTTTTTAAACAATTCCAAAGCACTTCCTTTTGCGTATAACAACAAATTGGATTATTTATTGATTTTAATGTGCAGAGGATCAATGGAAACCAATCAGAAAACGAAAAAGAATGAATTTAAATTGGAGATCATAAATACGGCCGGTACATCAGAAAAAATTGCAAAAATTCTTGATATATCTATTGAAAAAATAAGCAACCTCAGACAAACGTGGAAAGAACTTTTGAATCCAAACGGTGAAGAGACAAATACCATAAAATATTCCGACAGAGTAAATTCCATCTCGAATGAATTGACAGAATCACTGGGCTATTTTTCAAAACACAATTTGTTTGACCAATTCATGGAAAACGATAAAAAAATTGAAAGGGGTACTTTATATCTAACACCCACTAATGGATTTACCCAAGCGCAAAATGCTTTTACTTGTTTAGATTTGGTCGACACTGAAAAGGGAACATTTCTGTCAAAAGTGGCTCTAGAAACGATGGATGCGGACACCCGCATGTACGTTTGCATAAGAAGTTTCACCATTTGCTATACGGAAACAAACAACTGTTATATGAAAGGCTACGTACGATGGGGAATAAAATTACCAAATATTAAATAAGATTTTTTTTGTTAATGTATCAAATTAATAGCTTATATGTATAACAAATATGTAATGTTTACCAATAAACTACAATATTACTTTAATAAATATGTGTTATCTTTATATTTCTTGTTTTTTTTCTCTACTATTTGTGGAGACAAATTGATTTTCATCGATTTAAAAAAATATCAGTATTTATGATACTTCAAGTAGAGTAGTCATTTGAGGTTACAATACACAAGTCAAAATTTATCTTACAATAAATATTTCATTTGTGTTAATTTAAACCAAATAAAAATACTGTCAAGTAAATAAAATATTTAAATAAAACTGTGTCTTTTTATTAACAATGTATTCCAATAATCATTTTCGAATATTTTTAGCGGTGTCCTTTTATCAATTTAAAATACAAAAATATGACAAGAAATAAAATCTTGGGTTACTTTATTTAAATTGCAAATACAATATTTATAAAATTTGGAAATTTTTAACCATTTATGTTTATCGTTAATAACATGATTTAAGAAATTATCCACTAATTGAATTTGAGATCATTGATTCATAGATAATTTTTCAAACCTCTAAAATTACGATTTTATTTGTGTCGTAGCGTTTCTGAATTGGTTAGTTAAATTGAATTACAAAACATAAACTACCATGAAATTTAAAACTTTTATCGAGAACATTGTTGAAAATCTAGTTTAGCATTATTGTTTTCGAATATTTGAATTTAAAAGGCAGAATCGCGGTAAAATAAAACACCCGCAGAATTAAAATCGTAGTTATTTTATTTGAATTACAAGATTATAAAAGTTGCTACTCTAAAATTATTCAACATTAATTTTAAGGTTTTAGTTATTTCTTTTTATCAAATTAAAACGCAAACCCACAGTAAAACTTTGGTTATTTTTATTTGAATTACAGATGGCTAGTTTACATAATTTAATTTTTAAATTAATAGAAATGATTAAAATTAAAACAAATATTGAATTTTATATTTTGAGATATTCAAAATGGTAATAAGCAACGAGCTTCAAAATTAAGGTTGGATTAAAAATTTTAAATTAAAGTTTTGTTATTTTTAAATGTTTGTCTTTTTTCTACCAGAAAAGAATTGTCGAACTAAATTCAATAATTTTTTTAGTTGAGATTCAAATAAAATAATTCAATATTTTATTTCCGTTACAATAAAAAAAACGCTGCATTAGTTAAATACTTTATTTATTTGACATTTGATTTAGATTAACACAAATGAAATATTTATTATAAGATAAATTTTACCTTATGTATGAATTATAACCTCAAAAGACCACTCTATTCGAACTTCAATATTCATTTGAACGTAAAATTACCCCTTCTACCACGATTTTCGTCTAATTTTTGGTGGAAAGGGAAGCTTTCGGGTGCTCGAACCAATGAAATGGGTTATTATAGATCATGTGGTACAAAAATTACTATATAAACAACATATCCTTCGCGCGCGACTCACTTCTTATCCATAAATATATCTTTAATAAAGAAGTTAGAAAGGATGATGCGAAGTTCGTCTATTATAATATAAATATATATATATATATATATATATATATATATGTTTATATTATAATATAATTTCCAATATATTTTATTTCTGCTCCGGTTTTTATTTCTACCGTGCTGTAAATTTTGTAATTTATATTTGTAAAACTAAAAAACTAAGATTGGAAATTTGCGTAGATAGAAATAAAACCGCAGAGACTAGGTTTAATAATTTCAATGATTTAAAAAAATATCTATGAATGAATTTTTTCAGAAGTTGGTTGTATAAACATTTAATGAGATATAATAATTTGAGCTTACAATAAATTTCAATTCTTCTTTTATGTTATTTTATTTTTACGTAATCCTGCATTTTAATTTATAAAATCAAAGCTGTGAAAACTTTTAACGTTGGATAATTTCATATAATTATTTAAACCACGAGTAATCTTCCAAAACTTGTATTTTAAAATATCGGATGACTTGCAATTCAATTTAAAAGACGTGTATGGCTAAAAGATTGGCAAATTGAATTCTTTAACAGGACAACAAACTTTTAAAATCGCCATCAAATGTTTTCCTATAAAACTAAACAGTTTTTTCCGTTTCGTTTGAAAAAACTAAGTACAATTTTATTTTTTGTCGTTGAGTTTCTGAATTCTTTAGTCAATTTAAATTGCAAAACGTAAACTACCATGAAATTAGAATATTTAGTTTAACAATGTTGTTTCGTTTTTGCATGAGTGTTGTTAAAATTATATTCCAATATTTTTAGTCGTGTCGTTTTATCAAATTTAAAATACAAGGTGAAAAATAAGAGCAGAAATAAAATCTTGGGTTATTTTATTTAAATCTCAAGCAAATTATTTGTAGAATTTAGTTTGACAAATCTTTATCCATTTATATTTATCATTTCTGTATTAACATAATTTGAATTGCAAAATATAAACTACTATGAAATTAGAACACTAAAACTTTTATCACGAAGATTTCGTTTTTGTATGAATTTTACCAAAAGTATATTCTATTATTTTTACTCGTTTCGTTTTATCAATTTAAAATACAAAAACAGTGAATAAAATAAAAGCAGAAATAAAACCTTGAGTTATTTTATTTAAATCTCAAGTATAATATTTGCAGAATATATTAAGAAATTCTCAATTTAAATTGCAACCAATTTTATATTTGAAAATTAAAATTTAATTTTTGTATCAATTTGCAACTTTTATTATGTCCTAAAATAATTCTAAAAGATTATCTGCGATCTAAAATTCTAAATTATCAGTTAACAGATATTTTTAAGGTTTTAAAATTGTTAAAACTATTTAGTTTGGACGACACGGTTTTTTTTAACCGTAAGATTATTCAACTTTAATGTTTTTATTCATTTATTTTTATCAAATTAAAATGCAGAATCACAAAAAAATAAAAACTAATCTTGGTTATTTTCTTTGTATCGCAAGATTATAGAATTTAATTTGTCAATTCATGCACGTTTCTCAAATTGAATTGCAAGTCGTCTGATATTTTAAAATAAAAACTCGAATTTAACATTTGCTCCGAAAACTTTATTATTTCTGAGAATTAGTTTTGGAAGATTACTCGTAATTTGAATAATTGCATTTAAAATTTGAAAACTAGCTTAGACTACATGATTTTGTTTTTAGTATTAAATTATCCAGTATCAAAAGTTTTTACTGGTTTGTTTTTATAAATTAAAATGCAGGATTACGGTAAAAAATGAAACCACATTGAACTAAAACTAAAGTTTATTATAAATTATAATTATTGTATCACATTAAAAATTTTCAACGCCAGCTAGTTGATGTATTAAAAAAGACTCGGTTTCAACAATAATTATCTACGAGGCCAAGTTGAAATTGAATTGAAATCAGTTTCTATGCTGCGCTCGGTTTCTAAATCTTAGTTTTAATGAATTCTAATTTTTAAATATTGTCAAATGTTTTTATATTCAATTGAAAATTTCTTTAAGAAAAAATTATTATACATAAACAGACCGAAACTTCTCATGTATTAAATTTTATTTGCTTTCATCAATTATTAAATTCATACCTATCAGAATTTAGAATAAAAATTTCAAATTATTTGGCCAGATATTTCAAAACAAAATATTGAACATAACTTGAAAAAAATATACACGAAGCAAACTTGGCATAGCCGGCCAGCTAGTTGACGTATTAAAAAAGACTCGATTTCAACAATAATTATCTATGAGTGTTTCATGGTCCACATTCGAGACTGCCAAGTTGAAATTGAATTGAAATCGGTTTTCTATGCTGCGCTCGGTTTCTAAATCTTATTTATAATGAATTCTAATTTTTACATATTGCCAAATGTTTTTATATTCAATTGAAAATTTCTTTAAGGAAAAACTATTATACATAAACAGACCGAAACTTCTCATGTATTAAATTTTATTTGCTTTTATCAATTATTAAATTCATATCTATCAGAATTTAGAATAAAAATTTCAAATTTTAAATTATTTGGTCAGATATTTCAAAACAAAATATTGAACATAACTTGAAAAAAATATACACGAAGCAAACTTGGCATAGCCGACCATAAAATTAAAATCGCTTTCGCGACATTTTTTTTTGTCGTGCCTTTCGTTTATTCGAATTGCAAAATTTTGATCACAATAAAAATACAAGCATGCATTGTTGTGTGATTCGCAAACTAGTTTTTCGTAATTTACAAAGTACGTTGTAGATAGACCACGCGAACTAATGAAAGTTAACAAACTCAAATTTTTTAAGCTTAAATATTTATTTAAATCACAATTAGAATCTTGAATCGAGATATTTTAAAAAATTTGCGTTTCAACAATTCGAATTATAAATCTTTTAAGAATAAAATATTGAACGTGATGCTCATTTAAAAAATTATTCATGATTCAAATATTTATACAACCAACTTCTGAAAAAATTGATTCATAAATATTTTTTTAAATCGTTGAAATTATTGAACCTAGTCTCCGAGGTTTTATTTCTATCTACGCAAATTTTCAATCTTAGTTTTTTAGTTTTACAAATATAAATTACAAAATTTACAGCAGGGAAGAAATAAAATATTTTGGAAATTATATTATAATATATATATATATATGTTTATATTATAATAGACGAACTTCGCATCATCCTCTCTAACTTCTTTATTAAAGATATATTTATGGATAAGAAGTGAGTCGCGCGCGAAGGATATGTTGTTTATATAGTAATTTTTGTACCACATGATCAATAATAACCCATTTCATTGGTCCGAGTACCTGAAAGCTTCCCTTTCCACCAAAAATTAGACGAAAATTGAGGTAGAGGGGGTAATTTTACGTTCAAATGAATATCGAAGTTCGAATAGAGTAGTCGTTTGAGGTTATAATTCATATATAATGCAAATTTTATCCGTTAATAAATCTTTCATTTGTGTTAATCTAAATCAAATAAATAAAATATTTTACTAATACAGCGTTTTTTATTAATGAATTGTAACACAAATAAAATATTGATTTATTTTATTTGAATCCCAACTAAAAAAATTATTGAATTTTGTTCGTCAATTTTTCTTGGCAGAAAAAGACAAACATTTAAAAATAATAAAACTTTAATTCAAAATTTTTAATCCAACTTTAGTTTTGAAGCTTGTTGCTTATTATTATTTCGAATATCCAAAATATAAAATTCAATATTTGTATTTTAATCATTTCTATTACCCATACAATTTAAAAATTAAATTATATAAACTAGGCATCTGTAATTCAAATAAAAATAACCAATGTTTTACTGTGGGTTTGCGTTTAATTTGATAAAAAGAAATAATTAAAACGTTAAAATTAATGTTGAATAATTTTAGAGTAGCAACTTTTATAATCTTGTAATACAAATAAAATAACTACGATTTTAATTTTGCTTCTGTTTTATTTTCTACCGCGATTCTGCATTTCAAATTCAAATATTTGAAAACAATTTTGATACAAATCATACAAAAACGAAACAACAATGCTAAACTAGATTTTCAGCAAATGTTCTCGATAAAAGTGTTAGTGGTCTAATTTAATGGTAGTTTATGTTTTGTAATTCAAATTAACTAACGAATTCAGGAACTCAAATTATGTTATTAATGATAAACATAAATGGTTAAAGATTTGTTAAACCAAATTTTATAAATATTGTATTTGCAATTTAAATAAAGTAACCCAAGATTTTATTTCATGTCATATTTTTGTATTTTAAATTGATAAAGGGACACTGCTAAAATATTCGAAAATAATTATTGGAATATATTGTTAATAAAAAGACACAGTTTTATTTACTTAACACATATTTTTATTTGGTTTAAATTAACACAAATGAAATATATTACTATAAGATGAATTTTGCCTTATGTATGAATTATAACCTCAAACGACTCCTCTATCCGAACTTCGATATTCATTTGAACGTAAAATTACCCCCTCTACCACAATTTTCGTCTAATTTTTGGTGGAAAGGGAAGCTTTCGGGTGCTCGGACCAATGAAATTGGTTATTGTAGATCATGTGGTACAAAATTACTATATAAACATCATATTCTTCGCGCGCGACTCACTTCTTATCCATAAATATATCTTTAATAAAGAAGTTAGAGAGGATGATGCGAAGTTCGTCTATATATATAACATATATATAATATATATATATATATATATATATATATATATATAATATATATATATATATATTATATATATATTTTATTTTATTTACCTGCTGTAAATGTGTTAATTTCTATTGTATTTTAAATTTTGCAATTAAGATTCAAATAAATTAATTTAAGATTTTATTTCTGTTTCTGCATTGAATTTAATGGTAATTTAAGTTTTGTAATTATATAATTTTAACGCTTTGGAAAAGTTTGCGTATATTTTTTCAAGTCATGTTCAATATTTTATTTTAAAATATATCGCCAAATAATTTACATCGATTTTTTATTCTAGATTCTGATATATATGAATTTAATTCATTCAAATTAAAATTCCCAGTTTCAAAAATTGAAATCTTCTAAACTTTATTTTTCAATACATCGCTAGAACAAAATTAAATACACGAGAAATTTCAGTCAGTTTATGTATAACAGTTTCTTCTTAAAGAAATTTCAATTGCATAACATTGAAAATATCTGGAAGATTCAATAATTATAATGCCATCAAAACTAAAATTTAAAAACCGCAAGCGCATAGATTTCAATTTAATTTTAACTCAGCCATCTCGAATGTCGATTATGCAACACTCGATTTGCAGATAAATTGATTAAGTCAGTATTTAAAAATATCACAAAATAATTTACAACTTGGATGAATGAAACATTATTTGTAATTCAAAATACTCATTTTAAAATATAACTAATGAATTCAAGTAAAAAATATTTGACGTTAAATTTATTTTATTGTATAATGTTGAAAACATTTAATGAGATATAATAATTTGAGTTTATAATAAATTTCAATTCTTCTTTCATGTTGTTTTTATTTTTACGTAATCCTGCATTTTAATTTACATAAATCAAAGCTGTGAAAACTTTACGTTTGATAATTCATATAATTATTTAAACCACAAGTAATCTTCCAGAACTAAGGCTAAAAAATAATAAAAGTTTACTATTAAATACAAGTTTTTATTTTAAAATATCGGATGACTTGCAATTCAATTTGAAAGATTGGCAAATTGAATTCTATAACACAATAGCAAACTTTAAAATCGCCATCAAATATTTCCTAAAACTAAACGTTTGTTAAAATAAACTAAGCACGATTATATTTTTTGTTGTTGAGTTTCTGAATTATTTAGTCAATTTAAATTGCAAACTACTATGAAATTAGAATATTTAGTTTAACAATGTTGTTTCGTTTTTGTATGAGTGTTGTTTAAATTATATTCGAATATTTTTAGTCGTATCATTTTATCAATTTAAGTACAAAAAACAGGTGAAAAATAAGAGCAGAAATAAAATCTTGGGTTATTTATTTAAATCTCAAGCAAAATATTGTATAATTTAGTTTAACAAATCTTCATCCATTTATATTTGTCATTTCTGTATTAACATAATTTGAATTGCAAAATATAAACTACTATGAAATTAGAACACTAAAATTTTTATCACGAAGATTGTTAATTTAACAATGTCTTTTCGTTTTTGTATGAATTTTACCAAAATTATATTCGAGTATTTTTACTCGTTTCGTTTATCTATTTAAAATATAGAAACAGTGAAAAATAAAATTTTGAGTAATTTTATTTAAATTTCAAGTATAATATTTATAGAATGTAGTTTAAGAATTTCTAAATTTAAATTGCAATTAAATCTATATTTGAAAATTAAAATTTGATTTTTGTATCAATTTGCAACTTTTATTATTTCCTAAAATATTATCTGCGATTTGAAATTCTAAATTATCGGTATACAAATATTTGTAAGTTTTAAAATTGTTAGAACTATTTAGTTGGACGACATGGTTTTTAAAACCGTGAGATTATTCAACTTCAAAGTTTTTATTCATTTATTTTTATCAAATAAAATGCAGAATCACAAAAAAAACTAATCTTGGTTATTTTCTTTGTATCGCAAGATTGTAGAATTTAATTTGTCAATGATGCACGTTTCTCAAATTAAATTGTCGTCTGATATTTTAAAATAAAAATTCAATTTAAAATTTGCTCTGAACCTTTATTATTTCTGAGAATTAGTTTGGAAGATTACTCGTAATTTCAATAATGACATTTAAAATTTGAAAACTAACTCAGACTACACGATTTTGTTTTTAGTATTAAATATCCAGTAATAAAAGTTTTTACTGGTTGTTTTTATAAATTAAAATGCAGGATTAAAACCACATTGAAGTAAAACTAAAGTTTATTGTAAATTCTAATTATTGTATCTCAGTAAATATTTTCAACGCCAACTAGTTGACGTATTAAAAAAAAGACTCGATTTCAACAATGATTATCTATGAGTGTTTCATGGTCGACATTTGAGACCGCAAGTTGAAATTGAATTGAAATCATTTTCTATGCTGCACTCGGTTTCTAATCGTAGTTTTAATGAATTCTAATTTTTAAATATTGTCAAATGTTTTTATATTCAATTGAAAATTTCTTTTAAGAAAAAAAATTATATACATAAACTGACCGAAACTTTCATGTATTAAATTTTATTGTATTCATCAATTATTAAATTCAATCTTTAGGAATTCAGAATAAAAATTTCAAATTGTAAATTATTTGGCCAGATATTTCAAAACAAAATATTGAACACGACTTGAAAAATATACACGAAGCAACTTGGCATAGCCGATTTAAAAATTGAAATTGTTTTCGCAATATATTTTTGTCGTTACTATTAGAGTCAAATGCGTCGTTTATTCCAATTGCAAAACTTTGAGCAAGAATTAATAATACAACACAATGCATTGTCGTGGAATTCGCAATCTGGTTTTTCGTGAAAGTTACAAAGTACGTGTGTAGATAGACCGCGTGAATGTGAATTAAATGAAAATTAACAACTCATTTTTATTAAGCTATAAATTATTTATTTAAATCCCAATTTTGAAACGAGATATTTAAAAAGTTGCGTTTCGACAACTTGAATTTATAAATCCTTCTAAGAATTTAAAATATTGAACGTGATGCTCGTTGAGAAAATTATTCATGATTGAAATGTTATA